>BPLR01009442.1:0-106529 GCA_021605095.1 Caerostris extrusa | reverse complement strand
TTTTGTAACAATTTCAGTTCGTATTTGGTAAAGAAAGTTGCATGTTAAAAATTTTCATAGTGTTATTCGGTTATGTGAAAAAAAAAAAAAGTATAATTAGTTTAGTGAGTTGATTTTTAAAGAATCCATTATTCTCAAAACTCATAACTCTGTGTGTTTGAAAACTTGTAATATTATAATACAATATAAACATATTTGCTACTTTACCAGGTCACTATACCTGCATTTTTGTTTCAAATTTTCATTAATCAAAGGAAATTTGATGCCCAATTACATTTTTATTTTATTTTGTAATATCAATTCAAGAAAGTAAAACTTTTTTTTATTTAACTCAATAATTTACAATCAATAATTCAAGTTAAAAGCCCCCAGTATAGTTATGATGTAGCAGCTTCAAATTATGTTTCTGAATAAATGTGTTCCTAGTCATTTATTTATTCATTATTTTGACTAATTCATTATCGCACTTTCTTCCATTATCCTTTTCATTTTAGTTAGTCACCCTGGTCTGTGACGCTATCATCTAATTTAAATTTAGCATAATAGTATGGTATCAGTTTGACTTTTTCAAAAGGAAATTCCACCATAGAAATTTTTGTAAATACTTTAACCCCAGTAACAAACTCCTTTACTAAAAAACATATTAAAACACATAATAATAAGTATCTGTCCTGTAAATATGTAGTAACACTTTTCAGTAAAAATGAAATGCATGGAACATTTTCGCTGTTGACATTTAAAAGATAATTATAATCTGTTTGGGAATTAATTACTAAATATTTTGCCGTAATTAGTAATATCTTTAGAACTTCAAGATGACTTCAGAATAATTTAAAACGCATTCATGAGAAAAACAAATTTTTTCTGGAAGCCAATCCGCTGAATGCCTCTTCATTTTTAAAAATTTTTTTTTTTGGCACCACCAGTTAGCGGAAAACTCATTATGTTTATGTTGGTGTGGCGCATTTCTTTGTCATTATTTTTTTCTCTTCTCATGAATCTCTAACTTTTCCTTTTGTTGGTCTTTTTTTGTTATTTCATGCCGGTTTTATTCTTCAGATATGTTTCGATTCACTAATCAGTATTTGGTCTGAAAACATTGATATGAAAACAGCTTAATTAAATAACACCTACATATTCAGCTGATCTCAAGGCATAACTTGACACATATCAATAATTAATTTATATAGATTTAAAAATTTAATTGCAAGAAATATTTCAAAATTATTATTATAATAAATGTTGTTTGTTTTACACTAAAAATATATGGTTATCATTTTGGCTTTAGGATTTGTGAAGAAGAGAGATATGGCAGAATTCCCGTCGGTGGAGTAGGATATGACGACGAGGAGGTGCTGAAAATCAGATGTCACAGGGGTTACTGGGGGCAGGGTAAGTTCTCCTCTCCATTTTCTGGATTGAGTTTATCAATTTGTAAGCATTTTCAGTACAATTCATTCAATATCCACAACAAATAGTACACATTGCTTAAACTGATAACAATTAAACCTCAAATTTCATTAAATGGGCTTACAAAGTGGCTTATTTTTGTTTTCAACAAGGTATTTAAACAATCAAAAGGAAAAATACAATCAAGAGAACAAAATGTTTGCCATATTCTTAAAAAAAATTATATAAAGTGTTATAATTGCTGATTTTTATGATTGTCTTCCATTAAAAAATCAAATAATCTTTTTCGTTCAGTCATCCTTCAAACACTCTTCTTGAGAAGATTAATTAATGAAGGAGATTTTATAATTAATATCCCAGCCATAGCTTTAAAGATATTGGCATCGCCATTTTGGTTCCAGATCTGCTGTTTAATATGCCCCAATAAGTTAGATATCTGATATCATAGTTTATTTGTTAAATTTTTTTGTTAAAAGTTAAATTACATGTTTTCACGGAGCTTCTAGTAGCATATTGTTAAATTGAATCCAAAGGTCGCTGTAAAATTGCATAACACCTCGATATAATACAAAAAATGAAACTTAATTACAAATATTGAAATTATATTTCTATTTTACATTTTCATATTATATTTTATTAAATTCAATTACCAATATAAAATAATTTAAACGCATACTACTGTATCAAAATGTGGAACCAATTTACAATTTTAAATTCCAGGACTTATAAAATTTGATTTTTCCTTTTTAGACTTTCACTGTCGTGACATCTGTGTGAGGTGACGTCAAAATATTCATTAGTGTTTGAGTTAGACTTGGCTTTGTGAAACACTAAAACTGATTCCGGCGATTTTTGAAATGTCTTTTAATTAACTGAGCAAAGAACTTGAAATTAAATTTAGTTTGCGGAAACGTATAGAATATTGCAGAAGGCATTCGGTGAGCATTCCTGTATCAGAAGAAATGCTTAGAATTTGTATAAACAGTTCAAGAAGAAGGCAGGAAACGCGAAGGCGAAGAGCCTTCTTGTCAACCATTAACCTGAACACGAAGCTCACGTCAAAAAAAAAATTAAAAAAGATGTGGTGCTTGAAACCTCGATTTACAATTAGAGACCTTGCTAATGATGTGGCAATTTCAAAAGGGTCGGTCAATTCCATTTGGGTCTCAAACGCGGCAAAACTCGATTGGTACCGAAAAACACTGAATGCACCAGCTCTTACTGCATTGATTCTCTGTGATCTTTTCGCAAAAAAGAAGACCCATATCGTTCCACAACAACCGTATTCAAACCGTGAGACTTCTGGCTAAACTCAAAAGACCACTACGGGGCAACGTTTTGAGTTGATTGAAGAGAACCTGAATCGCCGCGCGCTTTGAAGGCCATCCTTGCAGATGACTTTTAGCGTGCATTGATGATTGGAAAAAAAAATTGGCATAAGTGCATTATGTCCGGAGGAATGACTTTGAAGGCAACGAAATAAATTTTTAGAATAAATTTTTTGAAAAAAAAATAATTGGTCTTACTTTTTGGGCGCAGTGGCACGTATTTGACATATTAACAGAAATTGGGAACTGCGTATTGATTTACAAAAGGCAAAATAAATTATTTCATTCTGTTTTTGTAATATTTATAATTATTCGCCACTAATATTTTTCACAAGTCCAAATTATACTTTCATTTACCTATTGTTTATGAATTCGACATGCTATTCTTTTCTTATAGAGCTTGATATGTTAACGTTTTGTCATAAATATTTTGAAAATTAAGTAAATGTATAATTTTAATATAACTGTTCGTTTCAGATGCGGTTCTATGTCAATATACGGAGTGCCCAATTGCCGCCTAGTAAGAGGACAGGACGCTATCCCAAGTGCTGCAAACAAGTCCAATGTGATTAAATTATTCACCACTAATTTTTTCACTCAAGTCCAAATTATACTTTGATTTAGAATTGTTTATGAATTCGACATGCTATGCTTTGCTTATTGTATTCAATATGTTAATAAATAAATAAATAATAAATACTTTGAAAATTAAATAAGTCTTAATTTTATTACCAGCTTAAAACCATTTTATCAAATTTAACTAAAGTTACATTCAATTAACTAAAGTTAAATTTGGTTATTTTCATATAACTATTTAAAAATATTAATATAATATAATTAACACAATACAGATCACATCATCATAAAAATTAGGCTTTTGAAATAAGAATAAAAATAAATTATTCTTCAGAAAAAAGAATTTATATTTAGTTAAATATTATTTAAGAAAGCAGGTTGCTTTTGATTATATTGAAATAATTAATTAATTACAAATTATCAATAAATATGCATTCAATTACATTATTTGAAATACAAAAATATTATTTTAAACCAATTATTTTATTTTTAACAGTTATTTATATTGCAATAAATTTTATGTGTTATTGTTATGATAATATTACCTTAAAAGTGTTAGTCTTCTTGAAAATCCATGAACCCAAATTTAGGTTAAAGATGATGGTGATCAAATGAAAAGATTAATAGGATAAATATTAATGGAATATCTGAAATTCTCTGCATACTATTTTAAAAGAAAAATATTTTTTAATTAGGTTGGGGATTTTTATATTTCACGCCAAGTATTTCAATGTATACGTGAAGCGAGTTTAGCAAATTAACAAAACAAATATTTTAATACATTGAATATATATATATAATAGTTTTAAATAATAGTACAATATTAATTATTAGAATTAGAGAATATTTTGATACATTTAAAACGAAAGAAAAAGAAAAAAATAATGAAAAATAATACATATGATTAAAAAGAGATAAACAGTTATGCGAAAAGAAATTAAATTACAATATTACCCTAGTAGTAAGAATCCTAGTCGTATTATTTGTACTACTCAAATAATACAAATAATAAAAAATATTGTAATGAATATGACATAAGGACAAGAATAATAGTGAACTCAATGTTGAAAAAGGAATTAGATTTTTTTTTTTTTTAATTTGTGTGTGTAGTGTCTTGGTCTTGAAGCAATCCTTCGCTACTTTTCCCATTTTCTGGCAATTTCCAACTCCCATGGGGTTTGATCATATAAAAAAAAATTTTTTTAAATAAAAATTACAAACGAAATTATTCGACGGAAAATGCAAAAGTTCAATGCAAAAACATTTTTTTATTTCTCGCATTGAAAATCATTGAGCGATGACTTTGAAATATTTGGATAGCAACTGAAAATTATTTCTCGAGATGAATTAATGATATTTTTTTATCAAATGATGTGTTTTTGCAAAAGTAGTATCGTTTAACAGAAGAGTGACTGATTTCAACTTATTTTTAAGTAAAAGACTTTCAGTGAAATCCGTGTTAGGGGTGAATTTAATTTAAATATATTCAAATCGCAGAAATTCTTTATATAGTCTCAATATCTCAGAATTTTGTGAATAATAATACGTCTATAATTATTTTTATGATTTAAAATGGTCCTCCGTCTTCACAAAGTTTGAGAACCACTGACATAGGGGCTACAAATCCAAAGAGGTGTATTATACTCCCTGGACCCGATGCTTGTCCTTCTCCACGTTCACAATTCTTCAGATTACATTTTTGCTGTCACTTTAATTTCGTTGAAATAAATTTTTTTGAACTGCGGCCACACCTGAGAATCTCATAATGTGGATCACCGTCGTGACTTTAGTGCAGTGCTTAAAGTTTATAGCTTCCATTTTTTAATTCCATTAATTTACAGACTGCGGCCAATTCAAGTTACAAGTGTTTCATAACTATTGAAATTCCATCTATTTCTAATTCCATTAATTTACTGAATTTCAAGTTACAAGAGTTTCATAAATAATAAGTTTAAAATATTTTTTTCAATTGCTGTTCTGACTATTAATATAACCAGTTAAGTCATACTGTCGTACATTCCCGTACATTTGTATGTATATTAATTACATGTAACGTTTCACACTAATTACAAAGTTTTACATCAGTTCTTGATTCAGTAGGATTTGATCATAAAAAAAAATAATATTTTTAATATCATAATATATTAATTCATTATTACCAGAAATGAATAAAAAGCGCCATTTGCATGCCTATAATATTCAACATGAAAATTACGAACCTACCTTTTTCTTTTGCTGTAAATTTTTAAAACTTTCCCAGCTTCATTTGAAGACATTTTCCATTTTTCTATAAATTGTCGAAGAATAGGCGAATGCAATATTAAAAATTGTAAAAAAGTTGGCGGAACCTTTCATTATAGGATATTAGCTCAAAACATTATATGTGGACAAATATATTTGACATTCATTTCATATTTTAATTCGTTCATATATAGTATGAACGGGAATACCAAAGTACCTCTAGAATATTCTAAAAGATGATGAAAAAAAATATTTGGTGCACAATCCTCTAAATCTGATATTATTTCCAACAGTTACCAATTTACATTTATTTTAAAAAAATAAAAAAATTTAAAAACAAAAATTTTTGCTCCCTATCTGAAATAATAATTACATTAAATAACATATAATTATTATAGTCAATTTTATATTTGACAGTATATATATATAGGCAGCTAAAAAAAAAATCGATTTATTTCAAATTGTATTTACTGATATCTTATAATGTGCTGAAAGTTTTAAGAAATATATATCTTCCTTAAAATACTAATCATAAACAATTTAAAAATGCAAAGAAAAAAACATATTGGCTCTTTTTATACATGTTTAAATGCTCTACGCTTAACAATATATATACATAAATACAGTCCTGTGAGAACATATTTTGTTTGCAATTCTCAATTTTCGCGTAAAATCTATGACTGCATTTTTTTGATGAACTTAAAATTAAAAAGTCATAAAATAGTTTTAAATGTTAATATATTATGAACAATATGTATTAGCATAATTAATAAATATTTAACAGATAAAATAAGTTTTTCAATGCTGTGAAACGTGATTTATTTACGCTTTTACACAACCGGATCTAAAATGATGTATGACATGAAGAGTTTCCTTTTAAATATGCAAAACCAGTTCCAGAAGGTTATTTTGTTCCAACAACGAGTTATCATTTTCCCAGCGAAGGTCACTTTCCAACGATTGCAATTTACACCGAACAGCTAGTTGTTCAACTTGTAACAGTGAATTGAAAACAGATAACGATCCAATAGTTTCTTTCATTTACTCAAAATGAAAAGGCTTGCGTGCTATTTTCTTTGGTCATCGTCTTGCTAATCTTTCTTATTGCTAATTCGAAGGCATACACGTTCCAAGGAGTCTTTGATACCTCAAATGGTAAGTTCTTAATGATACAAAATACTGGTTAAATAGTAAAACTATCTGTGGAAAGTAAGAAGAAATAAGGAAATTTTGTTATATTTTTCAAATAAATCATTTTTTTCGTTTGTTTTAAATTGCATTTTATTGTTAATGAGTTTTAAGGAATTTTATACAAATCCTGAACTGAAATTGGCGTAGAATAAGTTTTTAATTTTTTAACAATAAGCAGAAAAATGTATTAATATATATTTAAAAATATTTTTAAGGAATAAAATTATGTAAAAGATATATGTAACAAATCTAATGTAATTTGATTATATTTATTTGAATTACTTTAACGATAGTAATGCCAAATTTTAAAGAAAATTCAACCAACACTTATGTGCTAAATGTCGCAAACTTTATGTTAGTTTCAATTAATTAAAATATATTACTAAATTTCTTGAAATGTTACTCTAATTTCAATAAAAGCTTAAATTTCTTTCTGGAAAAGCCGTTATCAATCATCTCTTTCAAAATTAGTTAACAGACACAACTTAGTATTTCCTTAAATGGTACAATAAATTTATTTTCTTAATTTTCTGTTTATGAAAATAGAAATTAAAAAAAAAAAATTCAATCTATTCTATTGCAATCTCATCATAATTTTAAAAACTTGTTATAACATAAACAAATTTATAATAAAAATGTTAATATAAACATATAATATAAACATTGTTATTGTAAATATAATTGATTTTGTAACAATTTCAATTTCTATTCAATGAAAGAAGGTTATATTATAATTTTTCATAGTTTTCGGTTATATGAACATAAAAAGTGCACCTTTTAATTAGTTCGATGAGTTGTGTTTTTAAAAAAAAAAACCATTACTTTCAAAACTACGTGATTTCGGCTGTTTGAAACTTACAATGTCATAAATACCCAATATACAATGACCTATTTCCTTTGCCTGTCTTTATATACTCTTATTTTTTTTTTAAATCTTTAAAAATATATAAAAAAAATTGCAGAACAATTTTAAATGCCAAATTACATTTATTTTACAAGTAAAATTTCTTAACTCAATAATTTAGGAGAAATAATTCACATTAAAAGAAAGCTAAGATTATGATGCAACAAAAATTATGTTTTTTTCTGACTAAATGAGTGACTCTAGTCGTTTTATTAAGTCATTATTTTATTATTCATTATACTTTCTCATTTTAGTTAGTGGCCTTTACATCATCAATTTAATATATCAGCCATTAACATTATCAATTGGACTTTCAAGGAAATTCAGCCTTCTATAAACTCCTTTACTAAAAAACATATACAAACAGATATCTAATGTAATTATCGTGTACTTTCAGTAAAAATGTAATGCATAGAACATTTTTTCACACGTTGTTCGATATTTCAAAAATAATTATAATCTATTTATAAGAATTAATTAAAAATAGTTTTTGTCGTATTTGTAATATCTTTAAAAATTCTGTTAAAACTGGAATAATTTAAAACTTTATCATGAAAGCTAATTTTTTTCTGAAGCCAATCACTGAATGCCATCTCATTTTAACACTCTTTTTATAATCTTTTTTTGAGTTGTAAAGACTCATTATATTCATGTGTTGTAGAATTTCTTTGTCATTAGTTTTCGCACATGATCTAACTTGCTCTTTATGTCGACATTTATTTCATGCCACAAGTTTTATTCTTCAGATATTTTTTGATTCACTAACCATGGTAATCAATTATTTGGTGCATCATTGAAAAACAGTGCAACTAAATAACACATACATAGTTGATCTGATCCTCAAGACATAACTGAGCATTTTTCAATAATTAATTACGAATTTAAAAAGTTAATTGCAGAATTAATTCAAAAATATTTATAATTATTGTTTGTTTATTTAAAAAAGGTAATGGTTTTTATTTGGCTTTAGGATTTTGTGAAGAAGAGAGATATGGCAGAATTCCCGTTGGTGGAGTAGGATATGACGACGAGAACTGTCAAGAAATCAGATGTCACGAGGGGGGTTACTGGGGTGCAGGGTAAGTTCTCCTCCCCATTTTTTCTGGATTTTATTTGTCAATTTGTAAGCATTTTCATTGGAATTCGTTCCTATATTTAACAGATATTATAACTTTGCTTAAGCTGATAACAATTAATCCTCAAATTTCTTTAAATGGACTTAGAAAGTGGCTTATTTTTGTTTTTCGACAAGATACTTAAACAATCATGGGAAAACTACAATCAAGTGAATAAAATGTTTTAAAAAATTTAAAAATGTTATAATTGCTTATTTTTATGATTGTCTTCCATTAAAGAAAATTCAAATTGCATTTTCGTCCAGTCTTCCTTCAAAACACTCTTCTTGTGTAATTAATTAAAAAAAGATTAAATAATTAAAACTCTAAAATAAATAGCTTTGAAGATGTTGAGCAAACTATCCGTTTAAGAGCCATCTGGTTGAGAGCTACTGATAATATGCCCCAATAAGGTGAATATCTGATGTCCTAGTTAATTTCTTAAATCTTTTGTTAAAGTTGAATTACATGTTTTTCACGGCTTCTGATAGCTTTCTCTCTAAATGATGCCAAAGGAAGCTATAAAATTGGATAACACCCTCGATGTAAAACAAAATTTGTAACTTGAAATATTAAAATTATAATTCTATTTGCACATTTTCATATTGTATTTTATTAAATTCAATCTACCCATATAAAATAATTTAATCGCATACGTATCTGCCTAATTTGACAGAAATTGAGAACTGCGTATTGATTTACAAAATGAAAAATAAATTATTTCATTATGATTTTGTATTTTTAGTAATTAATAATAATTTGTAATAAATATTTTGAAAATTAAGTAAATGTATAATTTTAATATAACTTTTCGTTTCAGCTGCGGTTCGATATCAATATCCGGAATGCCCAATTGCCGCCTAGTAAAAGGTACAGGACACTATCCCAAGTGCTGCAAACAAGTCCGATGTGATTAAGTTATTCACCACTAATTCTTTCACTCAAGTCCAAATTGCACTTTGATTTATTTCATTCTTTATCAATTCGACATGCTATGCTTCGGTTATTGAATTCAATATGCTAATAAATAAATAAATAAATAATATTTTTGAAAATTAAGTATGTGTTTAATTTTATTACCAGCTTGAAACCATTTTACTAATAAATTTAACTAAAGTTAAATTTGGTTATTTTCATATAATTATTGAAAACATTAATATGATATAATTAACACTATACAGACAAACACTATCATAAAATTTTTATGATAGTGTTTGTCTGTATAGTGTTAATTATATTAAGTTTTAATAAGCTACAATTAAGATTAATAATAAAAAAATAAAATTATTCTTGGAAAAAAAGTGAACAGCTATAATAGAAAACCAAGAGATTTATAATTTGTTAAATATTATTTAAGGAAGCAAGCAGTTTTTAATTATATTAAATTAATTAGTTAATTATAAATTATCAATAAATATGCATTCAATTACATTATTTGAAATACAAAAAAACAATATTTTAAACCAGTAATTAATATTTATTTTTTAACAGTTAATTATATTGCAATAAATTTGTGTTATTGTTATTATAATATTACTTAAAAGTGTTAGTCTTCTTGAAAATCCATGAACCCAAATTTAGGTTAAAGATGATGGTGAATCAAATGAAAAGATTAATAGGATATCTGAAATTCTCTCCATACTATCTAAAAGTAAAACATTTTCTAATATGTTGGTGGTTTTTACATTTCCTTAATAGTATGTGAACAAATGAAAATATTAACAGGATAGCTGAAATCCTCTGTGTACTATTTAAAAGAAAAATATTTTTTTTAATTAGGTTTGGGATTTTTATATTTCACGCCAAGTATGTCAACGTAAAAGTGAAGCGATTCATAGAAAATTGACAAAACAAATATTTTAATACATTGAATATATATATAATAAGTTTAAATAATAGTACGAAGTTAATTAGAAGAAAAGTAGTAAGAGTTAGAGAATATTTTGATACATTTAAAACGAAAGAAAAAGAAAAAAATAGTGAAAAATAATACATACGATTAAAAGATATAAACAGCTATACGAATGGCAAAGTTCAATGCTTAAAGCATTTTGTTTTTGATTTCTCGCCTTGAAAATCATTGAGTGATCACTTTGAACTTTTTGGATAGTAACTGGAAATCCTTCCTCGCGATGAATTAGCGATGTTCTTTTAGAAATTTTTTTTTTTCAAAAGTAGTTCCGCTTAACAAAGAGTACCAAATTTCAACTTACTTTTTGATAAAGAGTTACAATGAAATTCGTATTAGGGGTTAATTTAAATGACATATGTTTTAAGATCAGAAATTTTTCAAATAGTATACACATTATGTAAAAATGTTTCATTAATAAAATTGGTTTACAGATCATTCTTTAAATAGTAGTTATATTTACAATTTTTTCTTATATAAAGAAAAACCATGTTTGGTGAAGCATATAATTTTATTTTTATCTGTCATATTCAGACAAAAATTTACTATATTTATATATATATATATAAGTTCAGCACGATTTATGTTCATATTCTTTTTAACCTCTAACTTAAAATTTGATACCTTAAAATAAACACATAAGAAAAATTTTTGAATTCGTTAAATTTTAAGTATTTTTTTTTTTTTCAAATTCTACGACACTAAAGTATTTTCTATGACAAAATTATTTTAAATTATTTTAAAAATAAAACAATTGCTGCACAAATTTTTAGTAGCGTGCATTGATTATTATTATTATTATTATACAGATTAAGTAAGAAGATAAATTAATGAAGGTTTTTCAACGGATGCAATCCTTCGTAAGAAAAAAAGGAAAATTTAAAAAAAAAAAGGCAAATAACTACTAATACATAGACTTACTAAATACATTTCTACTCACATTATTTCTTTTGATATATCATTTTTTCATTTTGTAATTACTTATAATGTACGGAAGCCTTACATGTTTTATCATTTTTATTTCCTATAATAAGGAACATCATATAAAATGAACAAATTGTTCAATTAAATCTTCTTCTTCTACTTCATTCACGCAACAGCCTTATGGTGGACCAAGGCTGTCCGTCTGACTGATTTTTGAGGCAGAAGTTTTCTTTTTTATGGGGTAGGACTATCAGTCCTGCGCTCAATGCTGTATACACGTTAGACCGGGACTTACTGTTTAAAGTGGATTCCGACGCACTACAACATCCATTGCACCGCCGAGCCGAACACGAAAACCTGTGGCAGCATGTTCAATTAATGCTGCGACAAAGTTTGAAAGCTGTTAGTGGACATCAGGCGAAACACAAATTGAAAAAATATAGTCAGGTTTGAGTTTGGTTTGGTTTGTCGCTCTATAATCTTCTTTTTGCACACTTGGCCGTTAAGTTGCCTAAACCATAGTTAGTGTGAAAATTGGAAATGTGTGATTCCAACTCCAAGAAGGGTATTTTATCACGAAGTGAGTAGCCACTTAGATCAATGGTTCTCAAAAGGGAGCGCCAGGTTCCACGATCCACCCATAAGATTTCCGAGTGAGCTCTGTGGTATTCAAGAAAAATGTACGTCAGATGTAAAAACAAGTAATATAAAAACAGATTTTTAAAGTCAATTCCTTCTTTTTTTTTTTTTATATTGCAGAAAGTCTTTTATAAATAATTTTCATTCATTTTTTAAGTTTATCTGGCGCCATCTATTGATAGATATATGCAACTTAAATCTAAAAGAGCTAAAATTAATTAAATTTGATTACTGAATTAATATTTGAAAAAACTGCATTAACATCAAGTGTCATCCACTACAAGTTCAAAAAAATTTATTTGAACTTGAGTGGATGAATAAAAAGTACACTATTAGGAAGAAAGTGACGGGACACCCCTCGAAAAGTAGAAAAGTCGACAATACAGCTGACACATACGCAATAATAGGTATCACGTGTCAGTCATATCCTATAAATACTCTGTGGAGTCGACTAGAGTTGTTTTTTGTCAAGATGCCGCCACGGGAAGAGTTGTCTCAGTTCGAGAAAGGTGTGTTGGTTGGATTACATCTTGCCAAGGTGTCAATTAGGGAGATATCCCGTCTCCGTAACTGCTCAAAATCAACTGTAGCACGTGTTGTGTGTCGCTACAAGACTGAGGGACACTGTCGGAACAAACCCCGAAGTGGACGACCTACAGTTCTCACCAGCCGGGACCGGCGGGTTGTATGTGAACAACAACGTTAAACGCATGGAGTGGCCGGTGCAGAGCCCTGATCTTAACCCAATTGAACATCTCTGGGACGAATTGGACCGTTGGTTGAGGGCCTGCACCCCACTCCCCAAAAAGCAAGCCTGAACTATGGAACTTCCTGTTAAACATTTGGAAGGAAATTCATCTTGCCACTATGGCTAATTTAGTGGAAATCATGCCCAGAAGGGTTGCAGCTGTGATCGCAGCCAAAGCAGGCCCTACCTCCTATTAATTTTAATAAATATGGGTTTATGTCGTTATAGTGTCGTGTCCCGTCACTTTCTTCCACATAGTGTATTTTATGAACGATTAAAAATTTGAACAAGCTATATATAGGGAGAGTGTGAGCTAATAGAAGGAATTGAAAAAAAAAAAAGAGCATCAATCTCGAATTACAGCAAAATAATAAAAGCACATACATACGATAAAAATAATAAAAGCAGATATATTAGGCTATATTTCAAATTTAATTAAAAACTTTTAGATCATTTAAAATTAAAAAATATAGAATACATTAACAAGAATACTCAAACACGATCTTTTCAAATTTCAAACGTAAAAAAATTAAGAATACCAGAGAAAGTTTTTGCATACCGTACATTAGTTACCCGTAGGACGTCCGTTAGCTTTTTCTCCAGCGCGCATGCTCATAGGAAACTGCGCACGCGCTAGGGAGAAAAAGCTAACGGACGTCCTACGGTAACTAACGTACGGTAAGCAAAAAACTCTAATAATATCTAGAAAATAAGCTAAATTAAAATCAGACGATTTTTTTATATTATTGCCAATTTATAGTTACATTATTTTAAAAATTAGACAATATATATTAAATGAATAATAAAAATATTTGAAAATAAAATAAAAATAATTAATAATTAAATGAATAAAAATAATTAATAATTGAATGAACAAAATAATTAATAATTAGTTATGAGAAAAAAAAGAGATTATTAACTAATTATTAATTAATTAATGATGGGCAAATGAGAAGAAAGAGCAGCGTG
This sequence comes from Caerostris extrusa, assembly GCA_021605095.1. Taxonomy (NCBI): domain Eukaryota; kingdom Metazoa; phylum Arthropoda; class Arachnida; order Araneae; family Araneidae; genus Caerostris; species Caerostris extrusa. The sequence goes on along the minus strand of BPLR01009442.1, from coordinate 92,575 downwards.
AATATATGAATATTTCTCCCATATAAAACTAAACTTAATTAATTAAATTGAATTAATGAATTAATATTTGAAAAAACTGTATTAACATCCAGTGTCTTCCACTACAAGTTCAAAAAATGTAGTTGAACTTCGGAATAAAAAGTATTTTATTAACGATTGAAAATTTGAACAAGATATATATAGGAAGAGTGTGAGTTAATAGAAGGAATTTAGTAAATACAGTTTCCTTTTCTAAATATAACTTTCAATTCAATTTTCCCTTTCAAAATATAACTTTCATTATAAACTATTAGCCTTTTGGGGTTTTTTCTTACTTTTTCTAAATAAAATACAGTCGGCAATCAGTGAAAATAACAACGGCAAATTCTATGGTTAGTTAATAGGATAGGATGGGCTTACGTCTTTGTGATTTTTATTGTTAAAAAAGATTTCTGCTGTAGTTTATGAGAACTCCGCTTTTTGTAGGTTGTAGTTTGTGGAGTTGACTATCTAAATATAGAGCTGTGAGGCGTTTGTGACGAATGTGGTATTCTTGTTGTGCATATTACTTGTTTTGAAAGTATCGGAAGTGCATTTTAAGAGCATATTACTTATTTTCAGAAAATATACACAAATAAAATGGATACATTTCTAAAAAAGAAACATGGTATTGAAGAAACATATTCTGGAAGTGAAAAAGTCTTAGGTGTAGGTTAGAATACAAAATCGCCTGCTCACAAAAAAAATGAAGGTTATTTAAGCTGTTTCACTTGAACCGAAAGTAAAGATCATCCTTTGTCACTATTAGGATGGAAAATAGCAAATGACACATAACTGCCCAGTAAATTGATTATATCTTTAAAACTATACACTCTAATCTACAACAAAATAAATCTATGTTTTTTTAAGAGATTGTAGATTCATAAAAAGCTGCAGATTAATTTAAAATTTTACTCAATAGCTTTTTATGGAGTCTCAGAACTGACAGCAAAAGATATGAAATATCATACTTTACTTTAGGGCAGTCATTATTTTGCTTACCTTCAGAATAATGACGATGACAATGCTAGAAAATGTAGCAGAAAGGAAAATAAGCACGATTCTTCTGTCCAACGATACACTCGATGGCATATTATAGAAATTTTTTCTGATGTCCCAGAAAAATATATGCAATAATAAATTTTAGTATTCAAATATTGCATTAAGTTGATGAATCCACAGGCATTAACAACTCTTAGCATTCAACTTTTAGCACGATTCTTAGCAATGAAGATCAAATAGCGAAGGTTTCTTTTTCGCAAAGAATTATGCGTGTCTATAAAAGGTGAGGATGGTTTTATCATTTTGAATAATACGTTAATACATTTGTAAATGGCATTTAAAATGCAAGCAGTGTACATAAAGATTTGTATAGATGAAGCCCTTCCATGGTTTGGTTTTGATTTGTCGCTCTACGGTCATCTTGTGCACACTTTGGGCTAAACAAACCGGGACCTACAGTTTAAAGTCGATTCCGAACCACTACAAACATCCATGGCACCGCCGGGACTCGAACCCGAAACCTGTGGTACCGAGCACCAGAGCGCTAGCCACTCGGTCATTCAGGCCCCGAAGATGATAGATTGTGTTAAAAAGCTTACATCTTTTGTAAAAAAACAAAATGCAAAAGCTACCGTAACTCAATGCTTCTTCACTGAGAGGTCTTGATGGTAAAAATATTGGGAGAGAAGTCAAGATAAGTTTTATGTCAAGTAGTTCAAATGATAGCTCATTGAAAGAAAGCTTTGCATCTGTCAAATTATATTAAATGATCATTTTTTTAAGAGATGAAACTAATCTCACTACAGTAAAAAACTGTAAAAAAAGAAAATATTTTCACATTCACTGAAAATATTAGTGTATTGATGAGGAAATGAGCAATAATTGTTTTAAAAACTTTAGAAAAATTGAGTTGTATTTCCCAAAACTTAACAAACAATACGATTGAATTAGTCCATGATTTCATTAATTTGTTTAACATCATCAAAACAAGAAAAACTGGAAGCTATATCCACTAATATGACACATCATATATGTCACTTTGAGCATTTTAAACAACATCATACAACAATGAAAAAGAAAGAAAATAAAACTTTCAAATATATGTCCAGACATTGAAAAATATCAGACTCTGCATGTTTCTCATAAAGACGTTTCCTTTTTATCGTATTATTTTTTGTAACATCTGAATTAATTGTTATAACTTATTTCTCAGAATATTATGTGTAGTGCGCCTATAATTATTTTTAGGATTTAAAATGTCCCCCGTATTCACAAAGTTTGAGAATCACTGATATAAAAGTTACAAACCCAGAGATGGGTTTATTACACCCGGCTGCTCGACCTCCACATTTACAATCCTTCACAATTTTTTTCTGTTGTTACTTTAAATACAATTATAATATGACAGCTGACACACCGGAAGATCTCATAATGTGGGATCCTTGTAACTATAGTGCAGTCCAAAAATATTTACAGTTTCAATTTTTGTAATTAAATTAATTTAACTGAAATTCGAGCTGAATCTATTTCATAACTATTGAAATCTATTACACTTACTGCTTTTATACCACTAAATAACCATTTTTAAATATTTTTTTCAACAATAGTGCTGATTATTAATCTAATCAGTTAAGTAATAGTGTTGTATATTTTGTATGCATATATTTATAACTTGCATATAAAGAGCCAAAACATTATGACCACCCCTACATTTTGCAATGAATAATCCCCTGGAACGTCACGTGATCAGGAAATTTTAAACCTACTTCATTTTGGTTTTCCATGCCAACGCGGGTTGAAGCTTGTTGCGCGCCAAAAGGTGGGCCAACATCATGATTCATAATGTTTTGGCTCTTGAGTGTAACCATTATTCTTTATTATATAGAAGTGAATAAAAAAATTCATTTGCATCCCTAACTCGTGTAAAAAATTTAAACCTACTTCATTTTCTTTGTTGCAAATTTTAAAAAAATTCAACATCATGATTAAGATCACTTTCCATTTTTCTGTGTCAAAGAATATATATGAGATTCATTTGTAAACGACTTAGTTCATTCATATATAACGCTAGCTCAAATTCTTCTGCATAAATTATTTGAATTCATTTAATATTAGATTTATTCATTATATTACTATTCTTCCGAAAATGATTTAACCCATTAACACGCATTGTAAAAAGCATTAGAAACAATTGTTCTTTGCAGCCTTTTTTGAAATAATAATAATATAATAATTATATATAAGTTGATGTAACTAATTTTTTTATAGTGTATAGGCACTTCAAAACCATAGATCAAATTACTACAACGTGTTTACTGATATCTGTCAGATAATAATGCATGTGCTGAGAGTATTAAGAAATAATTATCTTCAATAAAATAATAATCATAAGTAATTTAAAAATGCGAAGTAAAAACATATTGGCTCTTTTAATGCATCTTTAAATACGCTACAATATATATATATATATATATATATATATATATATTATATATATATATATATATATATATATATATAGAATATATTTTATATATATATATATATAAATACAATCCTGTGAGAACATATTTTGTTTGCAATTCTCAATATTCACGTAGAATCTCCATTTTTCTGCATCTGCATTTGACTGCATTTTTCATGAACTTAAGAATTAAGAAAATATAAAATAATCAAAAATGTTAATATATTATGAACAATATTTATTAGCATAATTAATAAATATTTAACAGATAAAAATAAGTTATTCAATGCTATGAAACGTGATTTTATTTACGCTTTCACACAGCAGGATCTAAAACGATGTATGAAGACGTGAAGGGTTTCCTTTTAAATATGGAAAACCAGTTCCTGAAGGTTATTTTTTTTTGCAACGACGAGTATCATTTTCCCAGCGAAGGTCACTTTCCAACGATTGCAATTTACACTGAACAGCTAGTTGTTCAACTTGTAACACTAAACTGAACGCAGATAACGATCCAATAGTTTCTTTTCATTATTCAAAATGAAAAAGGCTTGCGTGTTCTTTTCTTCGGTCATCGTCTTGCTGGTCCTTCTTAGTGCTAATTCGAAGGCATACATTTATCATGGAACCTTTGATACATCAAATGGTAAGTTCTTACTGACACAAAATACTGGTTGAATAGAAAACTCAATGCTCTAAATAAGAAGAAATTTCTGTCATACTTTTCATATAAACAATTGTTTTTTTTAAATTGCATTTTATTGTTAATAAGTTTTAATGAACGATTTTGAAAACTTATATTTAAAAAGAAAAATTTCAATATGTATACTATTCCTCAAATAATATTAAGAAACTGGCATGAAATAAGCTTTTAATTTTTTTAATGATAAGCAGAAAAATATATTTAAACAATTAATTTTTATTTCTGTCTAATTTTTGATACAATTTAATTAATATCATAACGCCTACTTTAAATAAAGCTATTTCAAATTATTTAATGAATAATAATGTGAAATTTCATAAGAAATTTAAACCGATATGTATGTGCAAACGTATATTGCAATTTTGCAAACTCTTGATTAATTGAAATAGTCACTTAATTTCTTTCAAATGTTACGCTAATTCGAATAAAAGCTTAATTTTTTTCTTCTTGAAAATCTGTTGTCAATCATCTCATTTAAAATTAGTTTACAGGCACAACTTAGTTGTTTCCTCAGATGGAGCAATAAATTTATTTTCCTAATTTTCGTTTGATTAAAATAAGAATTTAAAAAAAATTTTCAATCTATTCTATTGCAATCTTAATATAATTGTAAATAGCTAAAAAGTATTAATAATATTGACATTGTGATTTTGTAACAATTTATTTTAATAAAGAAGATTTTATTAGAACTTTTTCATAGTTTTTATTTATGTGGATAAAAGTAAATGTATAACTATTTCAGTTAATTGTTTTATAAAGAATCCATTAATCTGAAAAACCGCAACTTTTCTGCTGTTTGAAATTTGTATCGTTATAAATGAGCAATATTGAATAATGTATTTCCTTTGCCTGCCTTTATATAGTTTATTTTTATAAATATTAAAAATTTAATAAAAAGCAGAAATTAAAGAACTTCTATTTTTTTAAATGCCAAATTACATTTCCTATTTTTATTTTGTAATACCAGTCAGAAAATAAAACTTTTTAACTCATTAATTTATAAGTAGAATTCAGATTAAAAAATAAGTTCAGATTAGGATTCTGAAAAATTATGGGTTTTTTTAATAAATATATGACCCTAGTCATTTTATTTAATCACTATTTTATTATTCATTATATTCAGACATTTTAATTAGTCACCCTGGTCAGCACTTCTTCCATAAATAAATCAATAATTTAATTTATCAGTCATTGAATTATCAGGTTGACTTTCAAGGAAATTTTACCTTTCTATAAATTTTATTACATATTTTAGTCTTTTAATAAACTCCGATTCTAAAATACACATACAGGCACATTATAATCTGCATCTACTGTAAATTTTATGTAATTTTAGTAAAATTAAGATGTATTGAATCTTTTTTTCATACGTTGTTCGATATTTAAAAAATAATTATAATCTTTATAACAGAATTAATTAAAAATATTGTTTGCCGGGGTTGTAATATCTTTAGAAAATCAATGAAAATTTCAATAATTTAAAACTTTATCACGGAAGCTTGAATTTTTTTCTGAAGCCAACCGCTGAATGCCATCTCATTTAAAATATGCCTTTTTTTGTACCTGTTGTAATGACTCATTATGTTCATGTGTTGTAGAATTTCTTTTTCATTGGTTTTGTCTCATGATCTTACTTGTTCTTTATGTTGATATTTATTTCATACCTCAAGTTTTACTCTTCAAATATGTTTTGATTCACTAACGATGGTAATCAATTATTTGGTGCAAGCATTGACAAAACAGTTCAACTAAATAACACCTAGATATTCAGCCTGGTCCTCAAAACATCACTGAATTTTTTTGAATAATTAAGTACGAATTTAAAAATTAATTCAAAAATATTTATATAATCATTGTTTGCTAAAAAAGTAATGGTTATTATTTGGCTTTAGGATTTTGTGAAGAAGAGAGATATGGTAGAATTCCCGTCGGTGGAGTAGGATATGACGACGAGAGGTGTGAAGAAATCAGTTGTGAAATGGGATGTACCATGGAGCAGGGTAAGTTCTTCTCATTTTTCTCGATTGAGTTTTCAATTTATTTTCATTCCTATACACAACAAATCGTACACTTTGCTTAAGGTGGTAACAATTAACACTCCAATTTTAGAATTTTTTCATTAAATCGATTTACAAAAGCTTATTTTTTCGTTTTCGACAAGGTAAAATATCTGCCATATTTGAAAAATAAGTTATGTGTAGCTGATTTTTAAGATTCTTCCTGAAAGTTAAAGGTAATTAAGATTCTAAAATAAATACCTTTGAAGATGTTGGCATCGATTCAGAGCTACTGTCAATACGCCCCAATTAGTTGGGTATCATACGCCCCAATTTCTAAATTTTTTCTTAAATTTTGTTAAATTACATGCTTTTCATGAGGTTTTACTCTTTAAATGAGGCCAAAGGAAGCTATAAGATTGGATAACACCCTCGACAAAATATAAAATTTATAACTGAACTTCAAATATTGCAAACTTATATTTTTATTTGTACATTTCATATTAATTTTATTAAATTCAGTCGACCCATATAAAATTATTTAATCGTCGTTAACGTCGTCATATTGACGTCGACTCACTGATGATCTCATCGTCATATTCTACTCACGACGGGAATTCTGCCATATCTCGGTTTTCACAAAATCCTAAAGTCAAATACTATAAATATGTATCTACTTATTTTAACAAAGTTGAGAACTGCATATTGATTTAAAAAAGGCATAAATTTTTCCATTATTTTTGTAATTTTTGGCCACTAATGTTTTTCATTCAAGTCCAAATTATACTTTTGATTTATTCCATTGATTATGAATTCGGCATGCTATGCTTTGCTTATCGAACTCGATATGATAACGTTTCGTATTACATATTTTGAAAAATAAGTTAAGGGTACAATTTTTATATAACTTTTCGTTTCAGATGCGGTTCGATAGGAAGATCCGGAATGCCCGGATGCCGCCTAGTAAGAGGAGAAGGGCACTATCCCAATTGCTGCGAACATGAACAATGTGATTAAGTTATTCACCAATTTTTTCATTCAATTATAATTGCTTATTTAATCACTCAAGTCCAAATTATACTTTGATTTATCCCAATGTTTACGAATAAGACATGCTATGCTTTGTTTACTGAATTCAATATGCTAATAAATAAATAAATAATAATTTTTATGAAAATTAAGTAAGTGATAATTTTATTACCAACTTCAATCTATTTTACTAATAAATTTAATTAAAGTCAAATTTCGTTATTTTGATATAACTATTTAAAAACATTAATATGGTATAAATAACACAGTATAGACAAACACTATCACAAAAATTAAGCTTTTTGATTTTGATCAGTTACACTGAGGATTAAGAATAAAAATAAAATTATTCTTGTAACAAAAGTGATCAGCTATAATAGAAACTTACAGGTTTATCTTAATTATACACTCAAGAGCCAAAACATTATGACCATCCCTACATTTTTCAATGAACTCGCCTGGATGACGTGGAAGGCACGTGATCCGGTGGAAGTGGTATTTAACTGGTATTATGGTGGTATTAATCCATGCCAAGGCGGGTTGAAGCTGTGTTGCGCGTCAAAGGTGGGCCAACTCGTTATTGACAGGTGGTCATAATGTTTTTCTTGAGTGTATCACTTGGGGAAGACATTATTATTTAAGTATATTTAATTCACTGATTAATTGTAAATTATAACTATATATTTATTATTATTTGAAATAAAAAAATTTATACCATTTGTAAATATTTATTTTTTTTAATTATTAGCTTTTCATCAATAAATTTTTGCGCATTATTTTATTAATATGATGTTACCCTTAAACATGTTATTTTTAATTGAAAACCCACGAACCCAAATTTGGGATAAAAAGATGGTGGGCTGAACAGATTAATAGGAAAAATTTTTACTATTAAACAAACATTTTTTTATTATGTTGGGGGTTTAATTTCCTTTGTATGTGAACACATGAAAACAATGATAGGATACCTGAAATCTTCTGTGTACTATTTAAACGGAAAGCATTTTTCATTATGTTGGGGGTTTTGAATTTCTTTTATAGTATGTGATCACATGAAAACATTAATAGATACTTATTCTCTGTATACTATTTAAAAGGTTTTTTTTTTCATTATATTGGGGGGTTGCATTTCCTAACACTGACGGAAAAAAACCCAAACCAAGAAAGACTTGCGTTAGATAAACGAAATATGGTAAGCCTGTTTATACATCTGAATGATGCCATCGATTCAATTTTTCGCGTTTTTCGCATAAGTGTAGCGCTAGTAACGCCACCCGGAATATGCAAATCAGGTTTGCCTTTAAATGAGCGCTGTAAAGCTCGTGAGCGTTATTGAGCTTTGAAATTTGACGTATTGAGTTGATGTTAACCAAGAATGCCTTTAAGAAGACGATGAAGTCATTATCAAAAGCCCACCGATTTTGAAGGAGGACGTATAATAGGGCTACTAGAAGGTGGATTTTTTTCCCGCGATATTGCAGGAATGTGTCCACTGTGCATGATTGTTGGGAGCAGGGGACAAGGGATGGTGCTGCCTCAAGAAGACCGGATTCCGGGCTGGCACGTGGCACAAATGAGTGGGAAGACCGCCGCATTCGGCCTACAGATGTGGCGCATCGTACTGTGTCTGCGGCAGAAATTCGAGCTGCAGTTGATACCACAATGACACAACGGATTGTTAGAAATCGGTTACCTCAAGGACATCTCCGAGCCAGGCGCCCTGTGGCGTGCATTCCACTGTCTCCACGCCATTGCCGTTTGCGATACCAGTGGTGTCAAGACAGAGCTCATTGGAGGACGGAGTGGAGATCTGTTATGGTTTCGGATGAAAGCAGGTTCTGCCTTGGTGCCAGTGATGGCCATGTGTTGGTCAGAAGGAGGCTAGGTGAGCATCTGCAACCAGACTGTCGGCGTCCTATGACAGCAGAAGCACTGACGTGCTTATCCCAAACACACTGACTTCAAATTTGTACGTCAGTCTGGTAATTCAACCTGTAGTGCTGCCATTCATGAACAGCATTCAAGGGGAGTTTTCCAACAGGATAACGCTCGCCCTCATACCGCTTTTGTAACGCAACGTGCTCTATAGAGTGTCAACATGTTACCTTGGCCAAGATCACTCCAGCATCACCATTCGACGACAGCTCAGCATTGACCGACCCTGTATTGACAAAACAAGTACAAAAAGCATGGAACTCCATACCACAAAATGACATTCAGACACCTGTAGGACACAATGCATGCAGGTTTGCATTCAAAAATTCCGAAACTTACAGCGGGTATTAATGTAACAGCATTTTACATATGAAATGCATTTTTGGTTAAAATCTAGAATCCTGTACCCTTTATGCCAAACACATCGCTAAGTTGCCAAGTCGGTAAGTAAGCACAGAAATCAATGGGCCAGATAGTTTGAGCAGTAAATGATATTACGCCAAAATCCTTCACTGGGTTGGCAAATCACCAAGTAAACAAACAAAATGGCTGCCGAAGTTCAGTATCATAGTAAAATTTTATTACACCAAAATTTATAGTCAAACAGTGCTATTACGACAACATTAGTAGCCAAATAGCTATTAGGTCAAAGTTTATTCCTGAAAAGGCTTTGAAGCCAAAACTTATCACTTTTACACCAAATATTATCACTATCATGCCAAATTTTTAATCTTTGAAATGCTTTATAGTTATCGCTTTATTACCAACGTTTTCACTAAGCAAATTTTGTTATTTGAAGTGCTTTTACGGCAAAAGTTAATTCTTTATCGCCAAAATTTATCGCTTTATCGTCAAATTTTTATCACTAAAAAATTTTATCTGTAGAATACTTTTGCGCCAAATGTTATAGCTTTTACACCAAAATTTAGCACTATTATGACAAAAAATTATATCTAAATTGCCTTTACGCCAATTTATATCGCTTTAGCGCCAAACGTTTACCACTATTATGGCAAAATCTTATGTTTTTGATTTACGCCACTTATTGCGCTTTAACGCCAAAGTAAATCATTATTTTGCCAACATTTTATTCCAATATTGCTTTCACACCAAATTAAATCGCTTTATCGCCAAATTATTATGTGGAATTTTATTTTGCTAACTCACAAAAATGTATCGTTTAGACAAAGATAATATTTACGTCCGTTAGCGATGAAAGTTTTCTATGAGCATGCCAAAATTATTCACTAATTCACCAATTGTTCTTTTTTTTTTTTTTGTTTTTTTTTTTTTAATTTGTTTTTAAAAAAAAGTAAGTCATGTTCTTTACGAAGCCGAATTCGAATGATAAATTAATATTAACAAAAGATAAAAAGAAGAAGAAACCAGAGAATAACTTACCTTTTATTGTGGTATGTCTTTCGTCTGTGGTGGAAACGAACGTTTTATTCCATCAATGAAATCATAAAAAAATTTGTGGATGTCAAATTTGTGCTGGCGCCGCCACATGTACACTGCCAGATAATTATCAAATGTTCCGGACATCTTATTTTCTTAATATTAATTTATTTTAATTATTAAAAATTTAAATTGCAACGTTAACTAACATTCTAAAAGCTAAGGCTTCAAATATTCTGTGCGAATTCTAATTAATGTTACCACAAAATCCTAACTAAATGAACATCTTTAAAAAGGAAATTAGTTATTTAAGAATAAAATATAAGTTATTAATAAATTAAAAAATCGTTTTTCTTGTTTGTTTCTTTCTCTTGGGATTTCCAGGTGTGGCAACATCATAAAAATTGTATATGTTCTGTATCACCGATAAAAATATGTTATAAGAATAAGCTCAGAGCTATCAATAATTTATCGGAATTCTTATTTAAAAGTATATATATTTCAGTTCTTATTTACTGCAAATAAAAATTCTGCAAATAACTATCAAAGTAGAAATAAATAGTCATGACTATTTTGTTCGAATAGTATGAATATAGTTATGAATAGTTCGAATTATAGTTCGAATATAGAATTCCTCTAGAATGTTATAACCTAAAGAAATTGGCGGAACATTGGCGAAATATTCCTGCTTGCAAGATTGGCGACTTTCTCAGGAGTACAGTAATCTAGATTTCAACCGCATTTTCTTGATCTTAAATTAACTTGTGATCTTTAAAGTTTAATCAATTGAACATGCTAACTGGACAAATCCATTGTACAAATTTCATTGCTGTACAATAGTTTTTTTCTTGGCGTTGGGATTTTTTTTCCGTAAGTGTATTTGAACACATTAATAGTATACCTGAATTCATCTGTATATTATTTAAATGGAAAGTATTTTTCAATGTGTTGTAGGATTTTGCATTTCCTTTATAGTATGTGAACACATGAAAATTTTAATAGTATACCTGAAATCCTCTGTATACTATTTAAACGGAAAATAATATTTATTATGTTGGGGTGGTGGGTTGCATTACAAATTAATAATTAATAAAATACCTGAAATCATGTGCGCACTATTTAAAGGAAAATATTTTTGATTATATTGGGGGTTTTGAAATTCTTTTTATAGTATGTGAACAAATGAAAAGATTAAGACACCTGAAATCATTTGTATACTATTTAAACTGAAAATATTTTTTACCATTTTGAGGTTTTACAAATTCATCTGAATCTTTTGATACTGTTATTTCAAAATGTTAGCCATTAACATGTATTGTTAAACATTAGAAACAATAGTTCTTTGTTGCCTTTTTGAAATAATAATAGTTATATTAATTTACTTATAATTATTATATTCAATTCTATATTTGATCACAGATTTTATTATATCTAAATTATTACTGAATTCAGACAAATTCTATATTACTACATAAATTCAGTTTAAACCACATATCAAATTACTTCAACGCGTTTACTAATATCTGCTAATAAATGTGCTGAAAGTTTTAAGAAATATCTAAAATTAAAATATATATCATAAGTAATTTAAAGATTTAAAGTAAAAACTTAGTGGCTCTTTTAATGTATGTGTAAATGCATTATGTTTAACAAGATATTTGAATACAGTCCTATGAGAACATATTTTGTTTGCAATTTTCAGTTTGCTTAAAATCTTTGACTACATTTTTTTTATGAACTTAAGAATTAAAAATATAAAATAAATTTAAATGCTAATATATTATGAACAACATTTATTAGCATATTTAACAGATAAAATAAGTTATTCATTGCTATGAAACGTGATTTTATTTATGCTTTTGCACAACAGGATCTAAAATGATGTATGAAGACATGAAGAGTTTCCTTTTAAATATGCAAAACCAGTTTCTGAAGGTTATTTTTTTTTTTTTTTTTTTTTTTTTTTTTTTTTTTGCAACGACGAGTATCATTTTCCCAGCAAAGGTCACTTTCTAACGATTGCAATTTACACTGAACTGCTAGTTGTTCAACTTGTAGCAGTGAATTGTACACAGATAACGATCCAATAGTTTCTTTTTTATTACTCAAAATGAAAAAGGCTTGCGTGCTCTTTTCGTCAGTCGTCGTCTTGCTGATTCTACTTATTGCTAAATCGAAGGCATACGTTTATCATGGATATTTTGATACCTCAAATGGTAAGTTCTAACTGACACAAAAATACTGGTTAACTAGTAAAACTATAAGCGCAAAAGTGAGAAAAATACGAAAATTCTGTTATATTTTTCACATAAACCGTTCTTTTTGTTTGCTTTAAATTTAACTTTATTGTTAATGAGTTTTAATGCATGCTTCTGATAAACTTATATTTAAAATAAAAATTGTAATATGTATACAATTCCCAAATGAAATTAACATATAAGTTTTTAATTTTTTTAATGATAAGCAGAAAAAAATATAATGAAGTCAATTTAATTTTTATTTCTGTTTAATTTTTAGACATAACTTAATTTATGTGAACAGGACTATTTTCATGAAATTTATAAGAATTAATGTAACTAATAGTAATAAAATTACAAAAGAAATTTAAACCAATATGCATTTGCGAAATATTGCAAATTTTATGAATTAGATTTAATTAATTGAAATAGTTTACTTAATTTCCTTTAAATGTTACACTAATTATAGTAAAACTTACAAATTTTTTCTGGAAAGTCTATTATCAATTATCTTATTTAAAATTAGTTAACAGGTACAACTTAGTTGTGTTTTAAAAGGGTAAAATAAATTTTTTTATAAAATAAGAATTTTTTAATTAAATTAAAAAACCGCTTGAAATTTTCATCGGTTGATGAAAAATAGAAATTAAGAAAAGATTTTCAATATATTCTATTGCGATCTCATTCTAATTTTAAATAGTTAAAAATGTTATTAATATATACATTGTTATTGCAATTAACATGGTTTTTGTAACAATCTTAATTTACGTTTAATTAAAGAAGATTATATTAGAAATTTTCTAGTTTTTCTTATGCGAACAAAAAATATATAAATTAGTTAAGTGTATTGTTTTTAAAAAATCCGTTACTTTAAAAAACCATGTCATTTCAGCTGTTTGAAATGTACAATGCTATAAGTTAGAGATATAGAATAGCATATTTCCTTTGCCTGTTTTTATATACTATTTTTTAAATGTTTAAAAATATTAAAAAAGGAGAAATCAAAGAAGTTTTCTATTTTTTAAATGCCAAATTTCATTTCCTATTTTTGTGTAATATCATTTCAGAAAGTAAAACTTCTTAAATTATCTTATTACATGTAAAATTCAAATTAAAAAGAAAACTAAGATTATGCGACTATAATTGCTTATTTGGAGCAACATTGGCAAAACAAGCTCAAACTAAATAACACCTATATATTCAACCTGATCCTTAAGACATAACTGAGCCTTTTTCAATAATTAATTACAAATTTAAAAATTTAGCTACAGAAAAAAATTTAAAAATATTTATTATCATTGCTTGCTTACTAAAAGGAAGTAATGGTTTTTATTTGGCTTTAGGATTTTGTGAAGAAGAGAGATATGGCAGAATTCCCGTTGGTGGAGTAGGATATGACGACGAGAGCTGTGAACGAATCAGTTGTACAGAGGGGATGTACCATGGAGCAGGGTAATTCTTCTCATTTTTTTCTCGACTGAGGTTGTCAATTTATAAGCATTTTCATTCCTATATACAATAAATAGTACAATTTGCTTAAGCTGATAACAATTAACCCTCCAATTTTAGAATTTTTTTTTTTTTCATTAAATGTGCTTATAAAGTAACTTATTTTTGTTTTCGACAAGGTAAAATATCTGCCATATTTGAAAAATAAGTTGTGCGTAGTTGCTGATTTTTATGATGTCTTGCAGTAAAAAATTTAAAATTCTCTTTTCGTTCAACTATTACATTTTTTTTTTTTTTTTTTTTGTAATTTTTGTAATTATTCAGCACTAATTTTTTCACTCATTCCAAACTTTACTTTGATTTATTCCATTGTTTATAAATTCGGCATGCTATGCTTAGCTTATTGAACTCGATCTGGTAATATTTTGTAATAAATAAAAATAAATAAGGGTATAATTTTTTATATTCCTTTTTGTTTCATTATATTTCTATACAAATATTTTCATATGGTACTTAATTAAATTTTATCTATAAGTATAAAATCACTTAATTACATCTGTATCTATTTATTTTAACAGAAGTTAGGAACTGCATATTGATTCACAAAATGCAAAATATATTATTCCATTACATTTTAGTAACTTTATACTTTTTGCAAATGCAGAAGAAACAAGTAATATAAAAACAATTTTTTATTCTTTTTTTTTTTTCCTTTTTTTTTTTTTTTTCACTATATTGCAGAAAGTCCTTTATAAATAATTTTCATTCATTATTTTAGTAAGTTTATCTGGAGCCATCTATTGGTAGATATATGCAACTTAAATCTAAAAAAACTAAAATTAATTAATGAATTAATATTTGAAAAAAACTGTATTAACATCCAGTGTCATCCACTACGAGTTCAAAAAAATATATTTGAACTTGAGCGGATGAATAAAAGTATTTTATGAACGATTGAAAATTTGAACAAGATATATATAGGGAGAGTGTGCGCTAATAGAAGGAATAGGAGAGTGTGAGCTAATAGAAGGAATAGGAGAGTGTGAGCTAATAAAGGAATAGGAGAGTGTGAGCTAATTGAATAAATATATATTTTTCATAAAAGTTAACTTTTCTCTACAGGTGTGGTCCGGATGCAATGTTCGACGTACCCGGATGTCGTGGGGTAAGAGGAAAAGGACACTATCCCAAGTGTTGCAAACAACTAATATGTGACTAAATTATTCGCCACTCATTTTTTCACTCAAGTCCAAATTACACTTTGATTTGTCCCACTGTTTGACATGCTATGCTTTGCTTATTGTATTCAATATGTTAATAAATAAATAAATATTAATTTTTTGAAAATTTACTAAGTGTTTAATTGTATTACCAGCTTGAATCCATTTTAAAAATAAATTTAACTAAAGTTAATTTTGGTTATTTTCATATAACTATTTAAAAACATTTATATAATATAATTAACACAATACAGACTACATCATCATAAAAATTAGGCTTTTGGTTTAAGAATAAAAATAAAATTATTCTTCGAAAAAGAAGTGGCTAGAAGTGAAAGAAGTTCAAATTAGACTCTGATTTATCCTATTGTTTATAAATTGGACATGCTATGCTTTGCTTATTGAATTCAATATGCTAATAAATAAATAATAAATATTTTGAAAATTAAGTAAGTGTTTAATTTTATTTCCAGTTTGAAACCATTTTACTAATAAATTTAATACAAAGTTAATTTAAATAATTTGGTTATTTTGATATAACTATTTAAAAACATTAATATAATATAAACAAACATTATCATAAAAATTAAGCTTTTGTTATCAGCTAAATTAAGAGTAATAATAAAAATAAAGATATTTTTGTTACAAAAGGATCAGTTATAATAGAAAACCAAGATATTTATGTTTAGTTAGATATTACTTACAGAACCAATTAATTAGTATATTTAATTCATTAATTAAATGTATATTATCAGTAAATATTACATTTAATATTATTTGAAATCTAAAAAAATTAAACCAGTTGTTAATATTTCTTTTTTAATTGTTAACTACTTAGCAATACATTTTTATGCGTTATTGTTATGATGATGTTACCTTAAAAAAGTGTTTATTCTTCTTGAAAACCTACGAAACCAAATTTGGGATAAAGAAGATGATGAACAAATGAAAAGATTAATAGGATGCCTGAAATTATCTGTATACTATTTAAAAGGAACATATTTTTTATTATACTGGGGTTTCTTCAAATTTATTTTATAGTATGTACTTTTCTTATATCGATAAATGATATGAAATTTTCTTTTTAAATTCATCATTGTTTTAATAGAAATATTAGCACTTTTAATTATTCTAAGAAAAGTAGAACGCCTTTAAAAAAGTATGCTGTTAATCTTCTCTCATTAAATAAGGCTTTATTATTAATATAAAATAATTTTACATTTGGTTTTTTCTAGATTAGCCTTTTTTTTTTTCCGAATCTATGTTATCCGAAATATTATTCCGAGAAATATGCCCATATAAAATTTCGCAATAACTTAAAATATGTTTTTCTTGCCAAGGCCATAAATAAACTGGACATTTTATTAGTTACGAAAATTCAACATGCAAGTATTGCGTAAAAATGCAAAAATTTATAATTTATTCGATCGAAAAATTTGAAAATTTAACATGATAATTTATACCAAGGCTGAGGGAATGAGAACAGTATATTGAGCTTAAAATCATATGCAAAACATTGATTTAGCTTCAAACTAAATGCAGTTTGACACAAACGAAAACACACTGCATTGATTCTTCGTGACCTTTTCGCCAAAAAAGGAAACCCATATTGTTTTACAACCACCGTATTCACACCGTGCGTCTTCTGGCTATTCCCTAAACCCAAAAAAAGAACACTCCGGGGACACCGTTTTGAGTCAATTGAAGAGATTCAACGTGAATCGCCGATGACTTTTTGCATGCATTGAAGATTGGAAAAAGTTGTCATAAGTGTATAGTGTCGGAAGGGATTACTTTAAAGACAATGAAATAAATTGGGAAGAATAAATAAAGTGTTTTTGAAAAAAAAAATAATTGGTCTTACTTTTTGACCACAGTAGTATATATATATAAAATCTGGTAATGTGACATGAAACTCTCTTTTAATTGTTGGACTATGTTAATCAAATATATTCACCTGTTATTTGGCATTTGAGTGAAGTTAGTTGATTAGGCATTTAGAAGAATTTTAAGACAAATTTCAGAAGATAGTGTTACTGATAAGTTAAATTATTAACTAAGTTAAAAAATCGTTACTTACATTATTCTGTTTTTATTTGTTAATACCATAAATCGGTACCATTTCGAGCACAGTAGTATATCTCCAATTGACCTAAATAATTCACTTAATTATGCCTAATAACCAAACAAACTGAACAACAACTTTCTAAAATGGCTGTCTATTTCCCCATCCATTAATATTCCACTTTCTTCATCTACCAACTGGGTGAATGGCATTGGAGCAGGCGACCCACAGGACCGTCATTCTATCGAGAGCGTCCTGAATCTCATTAAGGGGGCACCTTTAAATCCTCTGCAATTTCTGAAGTTTGATGCACAATCCGATTGCCGTCCGCTTTCTTAATTGGCTCATTAAGCCTAGGGGTTGGTCTGAAGTGGCATCATTATGCACCCTCCTGCAGATAAATTCGTCGCCTCCCGATTTATTTACTTATTAGGTATTTTAAACTTTAAGGAATCTGTGTTCTAGAAATATAAATTTAAAATTAATATGAAATGGGAGAAAAAATGTTTTTCAAATTCGGGAGCAAATCATAGCTTAGAAGCATGATTTAAAGGTCATACAATAAGTTAAATAAGTTATCAATGTACCTCTTGTTCCACCTGTATAAGCCACAAATGAAGGGAAAGCATTGAGATAACCTAGCAGAACATAGACTTCCGGAAGGTCTTTTAGGGGTAATTGCCCCATATTTGTGCATCGTATGAGGAAAATCCCAAAATTTCTCTCAGACAAACTGATTGTCAATGTTAGATGGTTTAAACATGTTATTACTATTGCCATCGAGTCTCCTTGTTTCTAAAAGCAAAAACTGCAGTGTGCGACTCAATCGGTTTCAAACCTGACTGCTAGCTGTTCACATCAGGCTCTCCGAATATCGATTTTATGATAAGCAAAAGCAGCGATATATGAATGAAACATAGTGTTTTTAAGATATTTAGTTTTGTTTGTCGCTCTACGGTCATTTTTACACACTTTAGGCCAATTAGACCAGGACCTACTATTTAACGTGGATTCCGAAACACTCACAAAATCCATGCCACAGCCAGGATTTGAACATGAAGCCTGTGGCACCAAATGCCAAAGCGCTAGTTAATTGGCCATCAGGCCGCAATTAGACCATGGTTTTTCTTTATATTTGCTACAGCTTTGTCATCATAAGGCACTTCAAACTTGTTTATAATTTCATCAAGCTCATTTCTTATCGAAACAACCTACCATTAATTTGTTCGATAATACGTATCATTTATTCCTTCAGGTTTGTAGAAACATCACGGAAAAAATTGACATATTGTAGAACATTTTCAATGCCTGTGGATTCGTGGAGAACTAAATTAAACGCTTTTTAGTTTTTCAAATCACACATCAAGCGATTTTCAATCAAACTAATTTACTAATACGACGCGTTTTTAAAAAAAATGCAGTGATTTTTGTACGTGTTTGAGATTTTCGTATTTAAATGTCTTATTAGCTTAGATGGGGGCCTGATGGCCGAATGAGTAGTGCTTTGGCGCTATGTACCACTGCTTTCGGTTTCGAAGTCCGGAGATGCAATGGATGTATGTAGTGATTCGAATCCACCTTAAATTAAAGGTCCCGGTTGTAATGCCTCGGTCTATACTAGACCTATAACAGCTTCAAGAAGAGGGAACTATTTAAAAATTATGATTTACAAAAAAAAAAAAATGAAAATTAAAGATATTGATTTACAAGTGAAGTTCGCTTCAAAGACTGAGATTTTCAAAGTTCTCAAGTGTACGACGAATCTATTTCACCAGTGCGGCATATCTTAATTATCACAGCGTGATACAAAACCAAAAGGGTTCAATTTGCAAACAGGCGGAAACACCGACCTGTTCAATCACTTTTAGAAAGAAAAAAAACACTTCTTGTCAACTCGTCGCAGAATTCTTTTCTTTCCTCTCCAAAACCCTCTCTTTTAGAAAATACGTCAAGAGGGAGAGTCAGCTTCCCTCACTTCTCATTTGAGTCGACACATCATCAATCCATGATCTATTACCAATCACGATGCAACAACTAATGGCGTAGTCCATATTCCATCTGCAATTGCTTCACCTTTTGAACGTCGAACAGACAGACAATCGCTAATTTCATGAGGTCTCAATATCCATGACACTGCTTATTTGCTGTCACATTTGAGTTATGGGTTGTTATTTGTACTTGTTAAAGAATATACATTCTTCTCTACTGGAAACGAAATGCTACAACTCTTCTTGTAGGAAAAAATGCTACACGGTCTAATATGATTGTTAAGCGTAAGGCCGACAACCCTACTCCGTAAAATAAAAACATTTCGGAATTTGCTAGTAAGTAGACGGCCTTGGCCCATCATGAACCTGTCGCATCACTGAAGAAGAATTAGCATAGATGGCTTCAGGCAAGCAATAATTGCATAACATAAAACACATTCATTATTAGCTACCTTTGAAATAACCTGAAATTTTAAGTAGTAATTTTTTGTTCACGTCATATCGTAAATATTCCTGCTCTTGACATGAATACTAATGAACTTAATTAATTGACAGTATCAATACTATTGATTACTTGTTGGGCACCAGAAATATATGCACTATCAGAATAATCTTTAACCCACGCATTCTTTGCGGGCAATTATTTTTAACCATTTTTCCTTTTTATGAGGATTTATGAAGTCTATGAAGTAGAATCATTAATATCAGTAAAAATTGTGGTCTTTATGTATTCAATTTGCGAAGGAAATTTAAAAACAACTGGGGAATTCCTTCTATTTAACTGCCTCTTAGTAAAGAAAACAGAGAGAAAGAATCAATGTTTAATTTTAAAATATCTAATTTAATTTATTAATAAAAAAAAATAATTAATAAATTAAATTAGAAAATTATAATTTTAAATTACAATTTTTATTAAAATAATAATTTTAAATTAAAATTTTTATTAAAATAATAATTTTAAATTAAAAATTTTATTGTAGTTGTAATTTTAAAAATATAACATTTAGAAAATAGGAGGAAACCTCTAATTTTTAAACATTAAATAACTGGAACAAACATAACAGAATCTTAATTTATTCCTTGATGAAGAAAAAAAGAATAAAGTTTTCGTAACATGTAACAGATTGAGATTTACAAGAAGAATTAGAAAATAAATGTTTTCAGTGGTAGATGTGAAAGAATTATAAATTATTATTATTAGAAATGGGATTCAATGAGTTTTAATAATTAAAAATAATTAAATAGAATTATAATAAAGCACAAATTCAAATTATTTTAACCCTGAGAAATGGTAATGAAAGGAGCCCCAAAATAAAAATTCGCAAGTTACACACATACACAAAATATAAAAAGATATACCGCGCAGAATACAGAAGGTAAGAAATTATCATATTGTATAAGTGCCAACTCTTTTATGATGTTGAGCTCCCCAAACTCTACTGAAACTAGACACTGCGACCCATGAGAATACTTTGTATACACGCGATACGCGATCATAATTATATAATCCCAAGTATCACTTAGCATATCCTCTTCCGATATATAAGCCATTTAATTGTTAAATTTTTCTCCCAAATTATTCAAAAGAATTTCTGATTTTAACTCTTTGAATACGTTTTTAACTTTTCTCGAGGGACTGAAAAAATAAATGGAATGATTCAGCTCTATTAGGTACCTATACACACAATGCTTTTACACTTTTGATTAAGGTTTCTATGTCATACACAAATTCAGTTTTGAAGTTAAATGGCCTTTCTTTCCGCAGATTCTGTAACTCTAGTTTTTTCCTAATTGTTTTAGTTTTAGCTGCTAAACCTGTGTATTCGAAATAGCTTTCATTTTCTCGATCTACAGCCTTTCTAATCTCTCGTTCTTTTCCGTTTCGACGGATTCTTTTAAAGATTCAATTATGTTATTAACGAGATCTGTTTCAGTCTTAAAAACGTCATTTTCCTGTATTAAATTTCTAATTTCTTACAATCACTTTTCACAATTAAGCCTAATTCCAAAGCTGACTTAATTAATTCGTTCTTTTTCAAATTATTAATACACACGGCCATTTTAATGGTTCTCACAAGAATCGCTAGAAAAAAACGCAACTTACACTGCTTCAATTAAATCCTCGAATCAAATGTGAATTCAAATTCCACAGAATTCCGATCCAAACACAGGATCTGAAGGAACATGTTAAATGTTATGATCTCCAAAGAAAAGCACACATACTACAGTGGCCTGCAAACACCAACATTTTTATTCAAAAATTAAACGCATTCTATAGAAGTTCACATTTCTTGCTCGTTAAAGCAAGCCCACGGTCACGCAGACGAAGAAGTTATAATTCCTCTGGCGTCAGTTTACATTTACATTTTTTAATAATCAATTACGCTCGTGGAGCTATTTATACTCCTGAAGCAACAACTCCTGTAATACACAATTCTCTTATACGCAATGCTGAATAGTCAGCACTTTATGTTTGAGGTTTGGAGCCTTAGTTAGCACTATACGTCTGAGGCTTGACTTCAGCCGTATTTCTACCGGACAATTCGAGACAGTACGTGACATGTAATATTCAACACTTCATCCATAATGTCTATCAACATGTTTTATCCATAACAGGCGAACAAGTGTCCTGGTGTACACCACCCATTGCTACACCAGATCAACGTCAACATATGGATACAGCAGGGGCTGACATACGCAAAGAACACATCCAAAGTCTCTTTCATCAATGCAGCAATTATTTACAATCGGGACGAGCTTTCTGAATTCTTTTTACCTGAATTCACCTTTGCTCTTTGTAATATTTATCTAATAAATTTAGCTTTCATATTAACGCTCTTAGTATTACTTTTTGGATGGAGGGCAGTGAGTAATATGTTAATCAAAGTTGTTATACTGAGATCATGTTGACAAAGATATGAAATACATTTTATTTTAAAACCTGAAGTCGTAACAAAATAAATAAATTTTTGACATGTAAAAACACATAGTAAACAAGTTTAAAGTTTTATAAAAATGTTTGTTTATCAGATATTTTTGAAAAATAACGAAATACGACACTTAACTGATAGGAAAATATCATTGAAATATATGACTCGGAAATAAATTTATTTATTTATTTAAATGACTAAGTAAATCCAATTTTTTGTTTTTTTGTTTTTGTTTTTATATTTGTTTTCAGTTATTTTTTTTACCCAAGCGCATCCACCATAAAATAAATTTAAAGGAAATGGAAATAAATACAAAAAAAAACAATGCTACTGATTTTTTTAACTTTATTTTTGCTGCCAGAGTGAATATATTATTCTTATGAATTTGCAGCAGGAAAAATATTTCTCACTTTTAAATATTTATTTTTAAAAAGTAAATTATCTAGACATAAAAAACAGCATAGAATTCATATAAATATACACTAAATACTAAATCAATTTAAAACGATCTGTGAAAAAATATTCTGAAATAATAGAGAAAAAAGAATTTCAGTTTTTAATGGAAGCCGCACTTAATGAAAAGCTGCATGTATCTTTTACTGTCGGCATTTACAGACTAGTGGGTTTTTTATGTGCTTTGTTTTTATCCACTAATTATTGGAAATGAAGGTTTTCTAAATTTACTTTTAAATTTGCCTATTTATTGTAGACGTGATACCCGGGCCTGAATGACCGAGTGTCTTGCGCTCTGGAGTTCCGTGCTACAAGTTTCGATTCGAGTCCCGAACGGTGCCCTGAATGGTTGTAGTGGTTCGGAATTCACTTTAAGCAGTAGGTCCCGGTTTCATATGACTGTAAGAGAGGCACGGAGCCATGTCAGACTTCTACCTACGGGTGCTCCATCACAACAGAAGCTGCCTCCTTTCCCTCCATCCATGAGTAGATTACTCATGGGATATCCTACACGCACTGCAGAACACTGAGGATTAGTCACAGACATGATACCCTCCCCGTGTGGATCCGAGTTAGAATAGCTCCACTGTTCCTCATGCATGCCCTAAAAGCCTGTTTTTGGTCAGTGTCCGAGGGTATAACTGGCTGGGGTAATGTCAGACTTCTTACTTTGGGTGCTACATGTCTTTGTGTAGTCAGGTCAAGGACAAAAAGAAGCTGCCTTTTTTACCCTTTATCATTACCAGGGGCTCATGGACTTGGTCTAGATGTTACTGTCGACAATGTGAGATATGTAACAACTGACAGAATACCCTAAAATATAAACAAGTTGTTCATTCCTTAACATTTTTTTAATTTGTAAAATATTCTGCCAAAAAACCTTGCGGCCTGGGGCCAAGTAGCTAGCGCACTGGCCTTTGTTATCACAGGCTTCAGGTTCGAATCCTGGCGGCGGTATGGATGTTTGTTAGGGGTTCGGAATCAATTTAAACTGTAGGTCCAACTGTAGGTTCTGGTCTGTATAGCCATTGTATGCACAAGATGACCGTAGAGTGACAAACTAAATTAATTAGACATGAAGAATGTACATTGTTGATTTTTTTAAAAGAAAATACTTATAATGCTTTTAAAAGAAAATACTTTGTCTTCTAAAAAAAAACAACTTATTATTTTATATGTTGTTGGAATTTTGATGTATGAACCGAGAACCGAACCGAATCAAAAATCTTTGTTTTTTGTTTTCAGATGTTGGGTACATTGACCTAAGGCTACTCGTTGTATTCAGATATATAGTAGATTCAGCATTACCTAGGGTAAAATCCGAATCTTACTACATTGACACATTCTTCCCTTACTATTGGAACGAGCATATAGTTAGATAAATCTATAGTATTAACACCTTCCTTCCTCCTTGAGCTCAACGGAAAGATTTTCCAGCCTTTTTATTCATTGAGACTTTTCCTGGCATAATCATAAACGTTCGGTTTAGCTTCTTTAATTGCATTTCAAACTGAATTCCTCCAAACTCTAACAAAATCTTTCAGACACAAATTTAGTAATTTAAAATTTTTAAGAAACTCTATTCTAGTGAAAGGAATTCTTGTTATAAAACACTTTTGGATATGTCATTTATACACAAAAAACTATTGTATTCTAAGAATTAAAAAAATTTTTAGATGGCTTCAAAGAAATATAAAAAAAAGATTGTTGAAACCCTGTCAATGTTTATGACATTCAATTATGAATGTCAAAACAGAAAAAAATAAAAACAGTTGTAGATGTTTCAGCTCC
The DNA here is from genome assembly GCA_021605095.1 of Caerostris extrusa. Taxonomy (NCBI): domain Eukaryota; kingdom Metazoa; phylum Arthropoda; class Arachnida; order Araneae; family Araneidae; genus Caerostris; species Caerostris extrusa. The sequence continues at coordinate 67,896 of BPLR01009442.1, read as the reverse complement.
TCATAAATCTTTTTAAAAAAATTGTCAGACTCAGCTGTTTTTGTGATTTGTCTTTTGTGAACAAAATCTTTAAAAAGTGAAAAATATCATCTCATAAACTGAAATTCATTATTATTTTCTGGGATGGTATTTTTACTTTCAAAATCAAATTTCCTACTGAATTAAACATTTAACACAGGTCTGATTACGTTTTAATATTAAACATACTTTTTGAAACTATTAAGCAAAATAAAAGCCTTCTGTAGGCTATTATTTTTTTGCGCTCAATTTGCTCATGCTTTTGTTTATTCATACGAGGGCATATGAATATAGAGGACGCATTGAAACTTTAAGCGGTAATTTAATATTTTATTAAAAAGTTTATACAATGTTTTGTAATTTAGTTTTATCAATATAGCATAATATTTTAAGGACATATTACAACAATAGTCAAATCCCAAAAATGTTGGACTTTAAAGGGTCAATAGGCTTTATAGAACTACATAACATATGTGATATATGAACATCATTTTTAAACTTGTCACTTACACTAGTATATAAATACTTCTTGGAATTTATATAGATTCAAATTCTTTAGTTTTTTTAACTTAATAATCAATTTAAATTTAAAAGATAGATTTATTAGCTAGATTTACTAGCAGATTCTGATTCTGAAAAAGTTTCATCACTATAATATGAAAATGCTTAGAAATGTTATAGAATAACAATGTTACAGAATAGAAAAATGTTATAGAATAATAATGTTGTAGAATAGAAAATGTTATAGAATTAGCAATAGTCAAATTCCAAAAATTTTGGACTTAAAAGCGTCAATTGGCTTCACAGAACTACATATCATATGTTACTAAATTTCTTATGTGCATCATTTGTAAACTTGCCACCTCCATTATAAATACTTGTTGGAATTTAAATAGAATCAAATTCTTTAGTTTTTAACTTAATAATTAATTTAAATTGCAACGATAGATTTATTAACTGTTATACAATTTCTGATTCTGGAAATGTTCGTTATTATAATGCTAGAATGCTTTGAAATTTTATGTTCTCTGATAAAAACATAGAATTTTTGGCATTCTAGCAAATTTTAAATTAATAATTAATTTCATTATTCAACAATTTAACTCAACAATTATTCATGTAATACCTTCTTTGTTTAAAATCTCGAAAAATATGACTAGCCAACAAACACATTTTTTGGTTAAAGGTGAATGCAAAATGTATAAGTTGTAGATGTCTGAATTTATGATTCTACAACGCCATTTTATTTATTCATGAGATAGATTGTGTAACAAATGTATTGTAAGTTAAGAATAAATTATCATTCAACAATTTAAATCAAGAGTTAACCATATAATACCCTTTTTTTTAAAATCTCAACAAAAAAAAAATATTACTATCAAATAAACACGTTTTTTAGTTAAAGTGGAGTTATAGATGTCTGAATTTATGATTCTACAACGCCATTTTATTTATTCATGACACAGATTGTGCAACAAATAGATTATTTAAAATAGTTCGATTTTCCATAAATAGAGAATTATAAAAGTTAATGAATAATATTTGTCCATAATTGCCAATTTGATTCCTTTATGCTTATTTCCAATCTGATTAATATTTGCAAGCAACTGTCATTTAAATAACATAACTTCCATTTCAGGATTTTGTGAAAGTGACAGATTTGGAAAAATTCCATTAGGAAAGAAAGGCTACGACGATGTGCTTTGCGAAGTGATCCGCTGTCGTCCACCAGTATTTTATGGCGAAGGGTAATCAATAAATATTCTGAAATAATCAGACCTTACATAATTTAAACTATTGTGACCAATTTTAAATTAGTCCTAACAATTAAGACTCAACAAATATTGTTTGGACATATTTGACTTAATTCACTGAAGTATTTTCTATGTTCCATCAGAGAGATGAAGTGTTATCAGAAAATTATTTCAAATAGTTTAGCACTTGAAATTTATTTCAAATAGTTAGTAGAATAGAGCAATTTGCTTGCAAATGAAGTCATTATTTTTAAATCCATAGATCAGATATAAAACGTGGCCTGAATGATTTGATAAAAAATCATTTTTTTATCAAATAATAAGTATAAAATAATAATTTTTATCAAAAATTATTATTATTAATACACAAAAAAACTATAAATATGTTCTACTTCTACTTTCTATGTTTTTATTTTTACAAATAATGTAGCTGTAAATAACTGTAGTGCAATATCTTTTTAAAGTAGTATCTGTCTAATGTTAGTGAACTTTATAGATTTTTGAAATTGAGATCATAAATTGACCAAATACTTTTGGATTTAAAATACATTTAAAGTTGTATTTAAGTTTGAGAAAATATGAGATTTACTTTATTCAAGCTTAAGAATGCCTTATTAATTTATGAGATAAAAAAGAAATAGATGTAACAGTAACAAAAACGTAGAGGATGACTTTCGTGGCTTAAAATGATAAATTTTAAAAAGAATTTTGATTATTAATCTTAACAAATACTTTCTTTTAAAGCATATTCAGATTGGGTTAATAATTAATTTTGCTAAATGTCATTCAGTATCATTTGTATATTCTTTCACACCGAATTTGTTTGTCATGGAAGTTAGTATACAACACAAGGTAGAGCAATTTAGATGATTTGAATTCCCCTTAATAATACACAAAAATAAATATGCAGCTATTATTTAGCACAAATTAATTTTTTAAAACATGTTTAATCATGAATCTCAATTTAAAAATTCATCGTTATTTAGAATTGTTCATATTATACTTTACGCGTATTACGCATTTCACTTCAGAGAACAAAACATTTCATTAAGTGTCATGAATCATTACTGACTATATTTATCCTTCATAGACATATGATGATTCATCATTCATAGACATGTGATGATTCATCATTCACAGACATGTGATGATTCATCATTCATAGGCATGTGATGATTCATCATTCATAGACATGTGATGATTCATCATTCATAGACGTATCATGATTCTTCATTCATAGACATTCATTTTTCCTGAATATGAAATCAGTTCTTCATTATTTTCAGGTTATCGTTATATAATTCCTGAATATGAAATCAGTTCTTCATTATTTTCAGGTTATCGTTATATAATTCCTGAATATGAAATCAGTTCTTCATTATTTTCAGGTTAGGTGGGCAGTAGATCTACCTCCCCGTGGTGCACCTGGTAACACTTATCAGTGGCTAAAAGATCTACAACTTTTCATTATGTTAGATGAATGAACTCTGTTTCAGCATGTTTTGTTGTATTCTCTGTTCTTTTTTATTTTTCGTTGTTCCTTTTTTTTGCTGTAACTGTTCATAATCTGCCATTGGAAATTTAAAAAAATATTTTCAGGTTATGGTTATTTAATTCTTGAATGCTCCTGAAATATTTTTATTTACTATAATTTCAGACAGTCAAAACATTTCAGTTTTATATCAAATCCAATAGACTATATATTTCTAATATATAGCACTTCTTTCTTTTTTTTTTTCTTCTAAATTCATTCCAGAACAGGAAGTATTTCCCTTCTTTAATTACACCAGCTAAACGCCGGAGGCTATTTGACGCCTTATCACGAAATTAAATGTCTCTGCTGCATCCTGCTGATTCCGCGGAAATCCAATACCATTTTCGCTACTTCTCAGAAAACTACTTTGAAACTTTCACTGCTTCGTTCTGAAAATTCATTTCGGGAAACACGTATGCAGTGAAATGAAACTTTTAAGTGGACTGTTAGTTTTGATGATCTGTTGGATCTTTGCGGAGGTGGATGCATACGTGTGGGAAGGAAGGACGGATACATCCAGTGGTATGTTGAGAAATCGATATAAAAAATAATATTGATAGACTGTCACCATTCATGTAGATTTGGTCAATAACTTATGTTATATTTGTTTTGCTTAACATTAATATTTGTCTAGATCAGTGGTGGCCAATCCAAATGATCTTGCCGGTTATTTTGGAAATGCATCATAGCACCATATAAAATTATATATCCCTATATAGATTTAGACCCACTATAGACATTTATTTGGAGCGAAAAATTGAAACATAGTGAGTTATTATTATTGTGTTTACTATTATTCTTAACTGTAAACATAGATAATATAATAATAATGATACTAAACACACATTGTAAAGAAATATATAACACTAAAAATGAAATATAAAAATATATAAATATAAATGAAAAAAAAAAAAAAGAAATCATTAAAGAATATTTATTTTACCAGTGCGATATTTGTTTGCGCAAGAATATTATTTTAAAATAAAAGTTAATTTTTTTCTCATAATTTCGACAGTTAATGTTTGAATATATGGATGCACAAATAATGTATTTTTTTAATAAATGGCTTTTCACTACTTTGGTCATTATAAAATAAATATATTTTGTAAAAGTGTAATAAATAATTATAATGTAATTTTTTTAATAATGATGCAAGTAAAAATGGGCTGGAAAAATGTTCAAGGTGGGCCGTGGGTTGGGCACCCCTGGTCTAGATCCGTATTTCTCAAAAATGGGCAATACCGCCCATCATGTAGAGTTTAATTAAAATAAGGAGGTAATGATACCATTAATTAGGAAGATAAGATAAATAATGGCATTTGTTTTTCATAATATTTAGTGAAATGTGAATTTAGTGCTGTTAATAATTCGTAAGAAAAAAAAACCTAAAAAAAAAACCGATTGCAAATAAGCAATATTAAGAATATTTATTTTATTATTATGCAATGCTTAAGAATACTGTTGACAAAAATTGAGCTAAAGATTATTTCATTAATAACAGAGAACCACGTTCGTCTTTCTCATTAGGATCATTTATAAAGTTATTCGTAATTTTTATTTTCATATTACTCTTCGTTTTCCTAGCTTTCCGTGTGCCATCTGGATAATACTATTGAACTAATTTTAAAATGTGCTTTGTTTTAAGATGTAGGTAGATATAGAGGACAATTTGTTTTACTGTATCTTTCTATTTATTCCCTTAAAAGAATGGGCTCTGAGTAATTTTTTCTGTAAAAGAGACTATAGGACAAAAAAAAATTTGGGAATCCCCTATCTTAGATACAGATTTATGATGACTGCGTAACAAAATAATTGATATTAGAAGTGCTAATCTTGTATCCAACATCAATGCGGGAAGTCTTCTGACAAGAACAAATGATCTGCATGCTAATACAATTTCATAAATTGTAGCAAAAAAATAAATTGTTTATAATTCTTAAAAATAAAATGTAACATATTTGTTTGCAATATATAGGAAAATTCAAGCATAAATTATATATTTTTAATTTCACTATACAAAACGAGATCATTTTATACACCCAGTTTTGTCAAAATAGTGAACCGCAACGCTTTTCTGAGTTAATTTTTATTTTTATAGCTATTCCAGTCAAACACCTTTTTTAATTCTTCATTGCTAGCGGCCACTATCTTGAAGACTTTTGACTTGATCTAACTTTGATAATTATATTTTAAATCCATGGACAACAACAACAACAACAATTCTTTATTATTGTATTTATGGCTCTCTCTAATTATGCAGATATTTTAAGAGAGCAGGAATTCAATAAGTGCAATCTTTTGCAATAAAAAGGTATTTTGATACTGATTTAATTATAAGAAAATAATATTCATTAACACAATTTTTAATTACTTCAGTGTAAATGAGTCAAATATGTAATTATTTTTTGAGTTAAAAAATTCTGCAGGTTATAAGATGAGTTATATTATATGCATGGTGTCCAAATAGATTTTCTAAGAAGAATATAGGTAAATAGACATTTAATTATTAAAACAATTCTCACTAGTTCTTATTATAATTATTTAAACAATTATCACAGAAAACTCAAGGAAATAAGTTGTGGTAGAATTTATTTATAAAAACTGAAATGATCAAATCTTTAATATTTGATAAATATTATAATAGCTTATTATTTAGTAAATTATTTTTTAAATCTTTAATAAAATTAATTGCATCAAATATGATACTCTCTCCTGTATTTGAGATAAGAATTTTTCTTAACTATAGCCATTTTCTTTTATTCCTCTTTGAAAACTGTCGCCAATTCGTTATACTTTCTGTTAAAATAACATAAGAAACAATGTAAATAACGAGTTGTTGGAAGAAATTATTCATCAAGTCATGACATTATAATAATTGCAAAAATTTGCTTGCAAACGAAATTAGTATTTCTAATATTCGCAGAACATTCGAACACGAAAATAAATTTCTTAATATAAAAAAAAATTTCTATTAATAAATTATTGATTATAAGGGGTTGGTTTGTGTCATAATTACTTTAGTTCATCATCAATAGAAATCCCATGATTTATATTAGCAATTTTAATTAATTATAAATAACGTTAACTAATTTTTTTATAGTAATATTGCTGATTCTAGTAATTAAATTACATTTCTTAATATTAGGATAGTAATTAACAATATACAATACATAAATTTAAATGGGAAAATTTATCTAAGTATAATATTTTCGACAGTGAAAATAAATCCTTAAAATTATTAATCTACGTATTTTGTAAATAAGTAAGTTATTTCAGCATTACAAATTTTATTTAAATTTTTTGTGGTGTTTCAGGATTTTGTGAAGATAATAATTACAAAATTCCAGTCGGAGAAGACGGCTACGACGATGTAGCTTGTGAGAAAATCTTTTGCCGGCAAGGATACATCTACGGCCATGGGTAAGATTCCTTTCAGCATATTCATATAACAACTATACATTCATCAGATCCTTTATATAACAATTATTTCATTCTTCTTCCATTATCGCCATTGATTTATTTAAAATTCAACTTAAAATTTTTTCATGTTTACAACTCTTTAATTCAAATATAGAGTAATTTTTTACACTTTTTTTTAATTAAAGGAACTCTATTAGTGAAATTTTATTAAAAAGACGGCTGTTGTACTATATTTAGTAAATTGAACTTCCTTCACAGGCAATGCATGATATATGAGACACATTCTAAAAAGGGGCAGATACTTCATTAATTCTAAAAGGAAACCTCATCATGTTGCATTTACGCAGTATCAAACACTCACTTTTTTACTCCAGCCATGCACTTCAATTATGAGTTCTGCATCGTCGACTTTCGTGCGGCAGCCAGTTACAAATTCCCGTCAAATATGACACGATATAATAAGATTGTTCTACATAAAAAGTCATGTTGCAGCATTCTGTCGAAATACATCAATAATTGTGAGTCACTTATGGACCTGGGAGAAACCTTTATGGACCAGTAAGTGAGTCCAGTGAGTCCTTTATGGACCAGTAAGAAAAGGGATTTGTTACAGTTGTCTGTATTGATCGGAAAATTCAAAATTTCCGACCCAAACTTTTGTTCACTTCTCCTTTCAATTAAGACAGTAAAAACGGTAATTCTCCTGTTTTCCTTCATCTGAAGACATGGCTGTCTTCCCAACGTTTTATTGTCAACCTAATGTTCAGCATCATTGTTTGACTGGTTATGTTATCGTCTCATATATCATATCTCATCCCAGCAGCCATTGTAACTGGCTGCCACACAAAAGTGACAGTGCTAAACTCATAATTAAGGTGTATCGCTGGAGTAAATAATGAGTGTTTCCTACTGCGTAAATGCGATATGACGGACTATTTTTTTTATTATTATTATTACTAAATATGTCAGTAGTAGTATTTATTAATATTATTTACTGTATTGATTTCGCCAGAATTCTACAACATGTTCTTTCGCGTAGAAAAAAGTTTATCATATCGCCTCATATTTGACTGGAATTTGTATCACGGCAGCCATTGTAACTGGTTACCACGCGGAAGTCGGCAATGCTAAACTGATTAAGGTGTATCGCTGGAGTAAAAAAATGAGTGTTTGCTACTGAATAAATGCGATATGACGGAGGTTTAATTTAAGAATTTGTCCCATTTCAAAATGTGTCTCATATATCATTCTGAACAGGGTGTATTAAAGCATTTTCAACATATCAAAAGTGTGTTAGCAACTAATAATCGTCAAATAATCAAGGTTTGTAGTACAAAGAACCATTACTTTTTTTGCTATTTATTTTTATATCCATCTGATACTATTGTTTTAAATGTATCTCATATTTCATCAATTTAATCCCTTCTCCAGGTTTCATAATGTGCAATAACCATACGCTATTCTTATATGGGTGGCATAATGTACGTCTTAAAAATTAAACTTGTCTTCCGGGCATTTTCAGATTTGTATTACCATCTTATCCTAGTGTTTTAAATGCATTTCATATTTCATCAGTTTAATCACTTATCCAGGATTTATAACGTACAATAATCATAAGCTATTCTTGGATGGATGGCATAATGTACATCATGCAAAACAAACTTTTCTTCCTAACATTTTCAGATTTTTATTACCTGATCCTACTGTTTTAAATGCATTTCCTGTTTCATCAGCTTAACCACTTATCCAGGTTTTATAATGTACAATAATAATAAGCTCTAACATTTTCAGATGCGGTTCTGTATCTCTAGAAGGCAGGCCAGGGTGCCAACTTGTTGCCGGAACTGGACACTATCCAGATTGTTGCAGGCACCACATTCAATGCGAAAACGATGAAGACAACGAAACACATTAAACTGAAAATTCATCCAATCAATTGTAGCCAGAATATATTGACATCACATATTCAAACATCTATTAAATAAATTATTCAATGTGAAAATATCTTATTTTTTTTTTAAATGTTGGTATGTATGTAAAACCAAATAAATATTTCGACTACTTTTTTTTAATATTTACTAAAATTATAAAATTAAGCTTAAAGAATATAAATTTATTCAAATTAATAGAATTTCATTTTGTTTTTACCAAAATTTTATATCATAACCCCAAATTTATCTTTGGTTCATAATTAAGATGTAATAGAGCTCTTTCATTCAGCATAATTTTCCAAATATTTATATAAATTAAGATGATGAATTTAATAAGATAATTTTTGAAGAACTCTTCAATTTGTTTTGTTTAATTGAATTTAACCTTTAAAACTATTGGTGAATATAGTTTAGAATGGGGTATTTTAATTCATTTGATTATTTTAAAAATCTGTACTGAAGATTCCCATCAGGTAAAAAGAAAATTCGGTTTTTTTGTTTTTTATTTCCTTTTTATAAAAGTGAAATACTTTTATTCCCATTATGCTTCAAGATATAGACAAAAAATGGGGTTTTTTTGGGGGAAAAGGGAAATAATTTTCTTTTTCAGATTCAAAATTAAAAATATTTATGATGCTAAAAAAGTTATATTACATTTTGGTGCTTAGGAGAAAAAATCAATACCCATTAAAGGTGTAAGAGAACGTAGCCAATTAGCTATTATACTTAGGTCTGAAAATTTTACATGTACATAAAATATTAAAATTTTTTGAAGAAAGATATTCTTAAATTTAAAAATGTAATGCACTTTTTCGTTTTCAACTAAAACTTCATTTAATATTAAACTTAGCTTCAAAATTAAAAGCATCATGTACAACAAAATTAATAATTTAGGCACATAGGCTGAATTATTCAACAAAATGTCTCTCTTTTTTCCATTTATTTTCATATTGTTTTCGGATTCCGTAATAATTTAATTAAATTTATATATAACATTAATACTTTTTATACCTTAAATAATTATTATTACCCTTACTCAAAATTAACAGCTTACAATGCAATAAAGTTAGCTTAAGTACATAGGCTGAATTACTTAACCAAATGTCTCACTTTTTCATTTATTTTCATAATGTTTTGGGATTCTGTCATAATTAAATTTATCTATTTAATTAAATTTATAGATTTATATGCATTAAATAATTATCATTACCCTTAAGAATAATTTTCATTACCATTTCAATACTATGTTTTTTTCTTTACTTTGCACACATAAACTTAAAGTAAATTATTTAAAAAATACTTCATTAAACACATTCCATGTCTTTTGAGTTTATTTTTAAATAGATTAGAATTAATCATTAATTAAATTCATTATCTTCCTTTTTTATACACTAAATACTAAGTTCTGTTATATTTTACGGCAAGTCAACCAGCCAGTAATAAACAAAACAGAAAATCAACTAAACTTCTATAAAACTATCTGTGATAAAAATATAAATAAATAAATGTTATCAAAACGCGACATTTACAGCCAAAAATGTTCTGCTTTGCAAAAAAAATTTTTTCTTTTTGTCTACTTTAAAAAGAGAGAGAGCGACAAAATCAGAACAGTTCGTTACTCTTTGCAACCTTTAGTCCTCCCGTAACAGAAAGCCAACAGCAATCGCATTCCCGCCATAGTTATTATCTATTGTGATAAGCAAGCTCTCCAATTTCGAATCAACCCGCCGAAAGATCAGCATTATCCAAGTTCCACAGCCCCAACATGCGCCCAACAACTGCCATTCCGTGGATTCTTTTTAATTGCTCTGGTTTTCGTTCCGAAATTATATGCCTACACCTATAGCGAATTCTTGAACACGGATAGCGGTATGTAAGAGTGATTACTATCCATTTCATAAATAAATAAATTTGATCTGCTTTTTTTCAAGTGCATTATAAATAAATGTATATTTATTCGATATCAAATTATCATTTTATATTTAAGTTTGAACCAGACATATGAAATTAGTCCTAATATTTAAAAAAAAATATTTATAATCATACTTATTAATTAAAAAATTTGGTTAATTTTAATTTTAAAAATTTTTCATGTGTCTCCTGTTAAATTTTCTATCACTATTGCTACTTTGATTCAAACAGAATTTGTTCAAAATTATTTAAGTTTTTGCAAACATTTATTTAAATGTTCATTAGTACATTAATAAACATTTTTAATAAACATCAACAACTGTTAACGTTAACAACTGCCAAAATCGAAATTGTTTAGTTTTCAAAATGTTTTATTATAAAGGTTCCAGTATTTTTATTGAGCTATTGTATATCTATACAATAGTCTAATAAAATAGCTCATCCTAATAATTCTCAATAAGAAATAAACTAGTAAGCAATAAATAATAATATTGAAATTAGTAAGATATTTATTTGATAATATATGAAATATAAAACCCTTAACTATTAAATACATAAAAAATAGTAAACAAAATAATAAAACTAGTAAGTGGTTTATTAAAAATAACTAGTAAGTAATAATAATAAATAAAACTATTAAGTGATTTATTAAAATAATATTAGTAAACGATTATAAAACTATTAATGTTATAAAACTATTAAGTGATTTATTTGATAATCTCAAACTTGTGACAGATAATTATTGAAAATCTTTTATTAATTTGTGCTTCTTTTCAAAACGTTATTTTTATTAACTTTTTTAGAGCATCGTTGAATAAAGCAGGTGTTTTTAAGAAATTATTAAAGTAAGTTATAAGGTCATCAAATAATTTTTTTAAAAACATTTCATTTGCCTGAAATAAAGATAAAAATATAATTTATATTATACAAAATTTTCGAAATTTTTTTTATTCAATTAAATATTTTGAAATTCTATGTAAAAACACACACTGAGATGCGAAAAACGGAAAAAATCGAATACTGAAAAGGAAAAATATGTCAGCATATTCTTTTATTTATCAAGACAAATAAACTTCCCACTTCAATTTTTATCAGTAAAAGACATTCTAAATAATTTTCCTTTGACAATTCAATCTTCGGACAGATAAGTTTAATCCCTTAGAATCAATGAGGTATTTCTTATTTAAAAAGGCGGTACTCTTAATTTCTTACAATAAATTTTTATTTATCAAAAGTTTTCACAGTAACAAAGCAAAAATATTTCATTTCATTTAATTCAAACTATGAAAAGTATTTAAGCATAGTTATGATACTTATCTAATTAATTAAAAAACATGTATGAAAATTTCAAATAAAATTTAATTTCAAATTCAGAAATTTCTGCGAAAACTCCATGAGGATTCAATATATGAGAATCCGATCTTCCCAAGGGGCATGCGTTGAAAGCCGTTTTTCAGAAACTGCGAGATTTGATGATGATTGCAATCTGTGATAACGTCTGAATTGTACTGGCTGGTTGGGTGGGTGGGAGGGGGGTTTTGGCAACCAAAAACGCAAGGCAGGTAGTCTTGAAAATCCTTCCAGAAGACGATAACTTATTTTAATGATTCTTTATTGCACGATATTTCCCTGAAAAAGCTACTTTGTGGAAAAAAAGTCAAATTTTCTAATCAAAATCATTAACACTTGTTCAAAGTTAGAGCTTTTTATACATATTAGTACTTCGTATTTCCCATTAATACATGGAGAACAAAATTTCTTTTCCAAGGAGAATTTTTAACGGGAACTGCTCTACGTTTATGTGTCGCATGGGAGATTGGATTTGTTATGTCGCTCTACGGTTACTTTTTGCACACTTTAGGCTAGTTAGACCGGGACCTATAATTTAACGTGGATTCCGAACCACTAACAAACATCCATGCCATAGCCAGGATTCGACTCTGAAGATTGTGGAGTACAACTTGATGGCCAATTGGCTAGGCAAGAGTGCTAGCCAATTAGCCATCAGGCTGCGTCACATGAGAGATGATCAAAGAAAGATTCTTACTGACAGTCTGCTATGTTGTAAAAATCGCATTCAGTTTGGAATCAGTGACTATTGCTGTTTCTTAAAGCTATGATTGCAACACACGCCCACCTCCAAACTAAATAAGCGCAACATCACTGGGCCACTCAAGTAAAAAGGTCAAAGTGTCGAATTTCAGTCAAAATTTTTTAAAAATATCTACGGTACAAATGAACATAATGTTATTTTTCCAGCACAATTGTAAAATCATTTTTTTACCAATATGATTTTCAATAATTAAAAATATAAATGTCTTTTCTTTAATCCTTTCACATCGAAATTTTCTTACAGGCTATTGCGAAGGCCCAACTTACGGCAGAATTCCTGTGGGAGATGTAGGTTATGACAAAGAAAACTGTGAAAGAATTGAATGCGGTCGAGGAGTTCGACACGTTGCTGGGTAAGCTATAAAACCTTATTAAGATCATTGTCACATGGGAAACTTTTACCATGTTTTTATACAGATTATAAGTTTATATACTGAGGAATTTTGTCTTAAATGCGCCTCTCTTTCTTGCGTAAGTGAGCAGGAACGAATTTATAACCAGTTTCGTAAGATAAAACGACATTAATAAAAATTTTCGCTTAGTGATTGAAATAAATAGTGTTAATCATATGTGCAATAATATTTTTAGAGATTATAATCTATTTATTTTATTATTGTACTTATGTTAATAATTTTTTCTCGTATTCTTAAAACTGGATGTCATTACCTATCTTCTTCTTCTTCATTGGCGCAACAACCCCACGGTGGGTCAAGGCCGTTTGCCTATTGGCAGATCAATCATTACCTATGGATAGTTAAAATATTTTTAAAATTTGCAAGAAATAAAAATATATTGCCTCGTTCTCTCTCAAAAATCTTGTAGGGACACCTTGACTAGTTATATGTAGAATAATGCATGTATGTAACAAGTATCAATAAAATAAAAATAAACATTTCTTATTGCTATCATCCAGTTTGTTAATTGTTTTTGTGTGACTATTCTACTTGAATTCTTTATAGGCTATTACTATCGATCTGTGGGAAACATACTTTTACAGTGTGATTCTTTTTAGCATTCTTAATATAAAGCAGATAGGCATGACAGCGTAGTAACTAGCGCTCTGGTGTTCGGTGCCACAGGATTCGAGTCCTGGCGGTACCATGGATGTTTGTAGTGGTTCAGAATCCACTTTTAAATCGTAATTCCCGTTCTAATATGAATTTTGGGGTAGGACATTGACACTTCTACCCCGTAAAAGAAAATATCTCATGTTGCGGAATCTGCCAGTAGGCAAACAGTCTTGACCCACCATGAGGCTGTAGCATCATTGAAAAAGAAGAAGAAGAATATAAGGCTGATTGAATTTAGTTGATATTATCAAGCACAAATCGTAACTTAAAGAAAATTAATTGTTTAAAAGTTAAAAGTAATTAATTAACTTTAATTAATTATTAAAGTTTAAAAGCAATTAATTACCTGTTTCCATTTCATTTTATAGCAAGGAGTTGGTTAAAATCTTCTTCCGTACATGCGTTTATGGGTTTATAATTACATGTATTTAATAATTTTATTTTTTTGTGATGCCAATTTGTTTTCTTGCACAGTTGTGGAAAAGTGATGAAACCTGACGATCCTAGATGTCGAATCGTACAAAGAGAAGGCCGTTATCCAGACTGTTGTCCAGATGTTAAATGTGACGTCAAAGTTCCACCTCCATCATAAGGCCTGGACAAAATGTGTTGAATTCCATCTATTAAACTATAGACATGATCTCGCTCTTGTATTCATAGAATATTTAAGACGAAAGTTCATTTCCATAAAGCATTTATTTAGATTGTAGAAATTTCCTTTAATAAAAATCTCTAATAAACTTTTGTTGTTATGTCTTCTTATAAAATTCCAGAAATGGAAACTTATTGGATAAAATGTCATAGAAATTTGAATTTGAATCAAATACGACTTTTTTATTATTGAATACTAACAATTGTTATTTTGAATTTATCTAAAATATATTTAAAATATGTCTCTTCTTATGTTTAAAAAAATTTCTTTTATTTGATGTCGATTTAAAATGAATGTTGATTCAATTTCTTTATAAGAAAAGTAATTTGCCTTGCCGAAATAAAATGATATGTTTGGTAAATAAGATTGAAATTTTCGACTGATAGTGCTCTGTCTGCATTCATTTATTTTTAGACATTAAATATTTTTCAACGAAATAGAAAATTTATTTTTAGACTTTAATAATTTTTCAATGGATTGAATTTATTTTTCTAAGAAATTTCGTGACGACATTATGATTAATTCTAAAAAAAATTAAAAAATAATTTGGGTTTTGTAGCAAAATATTCACTTGATTAAAATAAATAAATATAATTTTTAATATAATGTTTATTGAAAATGTTTTTTTTTCTTTATTATCCAAAGAAAATTTTTTTTTTTTGAAAAATATAAAATAAACTCTTTATTGTTATTGTTAGGCGAGGATATTTTCATCCATATTCTTACGTAAATATCCGAAAAACATAAAATATTTCACAGAAATTTATTGTACAGTAATAGCAAAAATATTACTTTATTACTATTCATTGCGTCTGAATGAGAAATTGTTATAATTAGAGAACAATAATATTTATGGGCACAATAACAAACTTTAAACTTACCCATATACAAAATTTTCATGGATATTGAAATTTGGACATTGATACGTATTTTCATGGAAAATAAGAGTTAAATATGCACATAAATTTAGGGTTTCAATTAAACAAATATTTTCATTTTAACCTTGTTTTATTTATTGAATACAGACAATTATAAATGAAGTTCAACGATTGTTATTTTAATTAAATACATATAAGGAGAATTTCAATGTAACTGTAACTCAATATTTAATTGTTAATGACTATACAATTTATCATTATTTCACCATTCTTGTTTGTGATTGATTTTATTCATTTGAATTGTGAAAACAAAGCAGAAAATATTATTACAAAAAATAATATGAACAACAATTCGTGAAATACTAGGGAAACGAAATAATAATATATCCAAGATTATTCATTTTCAATACCACTGGTTTATACAAAGAAGGCAACTTTATCAGAAAAATATGACAATTTATATTGCATTGTCCATCTTAGTAACGTAATTTTAATACAAATTAAATACTTACATTCCTTTATGAGCATTGCATTTCAAGAATTCAGAGAATTTTTTTTTTAAATTTTGATTGGTCATAAGAACATATTAGAAAACTATTATTATTATTATAAATTATTTACATTTTTCTAACAGTAGCGAACAGTCCTTGATAAATAGATAGGAAAAGTTGTTGTTTTAGACAGTTTAAGCTAAATATTTAAGCACTCTGCCACAATCACCACAGTTGTTATGTTTAAGAAAACAATAACAACAATGCGCATTCGTTTATTTGCCTTGTTCATTCATTGTTAGTATATCATTTATTTGCAAATGAAACTGCAGTTTCATTTACTTACTGCATCTAAAGTTATCTTAGTTAATAATGAATACATTATTTGCTTACACTAAATAGAGAGTGGACATTAATCAGTTAGGCCTTGTGCAAAAGGAGTGAATTTATTATCTTTAGTTATACAATCAAACATGAGATTATAAGACAGTGAAACACTGAAAGTCCACCATTTTCACTCTATCGCCCATCCAGAAATTAGTTTTTTCCATGTGTTCAAGAGTATATTTACATAAACTAAGAGCAATGTTGATTTGCAATTTCAATTCAGGAATAGGTTACAGGAGCAGTGGACTGCCGATTTTCTTGGTTTATGAAAATAATAACAACAAAGCACATTCGATTATTTGTCTTTTTCATTCATTATTGGTATATCATTTATTTGCAGATAAAACCGCAGTTTCATTTACATACTGCATCTAAAATTTTCTTAATGAATAATGAAAACATTATTTGTTTACATCAAATAGAGGGTGTACATTAATCAGTTGGGCCTTGTGTAAAAGGAACGAATTTATTATACGTAGTTATACAATTAAACATGAGAAAACACCTGATATACTAAAAATCTACCTTTTCCCCTCTACAAATGCCCATCAATGAATTAGTTTTTTTCCCACATGTTAAAGAGTATATATTACATCTACAAATCCAAGTGCAATGTTGATTTGTAAATTTAATTCATTAATGGATTTCAGAAGTGGTGAACTGTAAATTTAACCTTTAGCAAAATATCACGTACATCATGTTAAGTCTCATGGCCGGGGGCAAACACACACACACACAAAATTTTGAACATAAAATTTCATCTCAAAAATCAATGTGGGCTTGAAACACACAAGCACCAATTTTCCATTAATTTAATATTCACTGGATGAATTAGTTTTTAACAAATTATTCAGTATAAATTTCCCAATTCGTGTCCACCCTATACTATACACCAATATATTGAGAGTATATTTTAAATGCAGAATTTTCGCTTCTATATTTTAAATTTTAAAAAATTGCTATATATAAATCTTGATTCATAAAATATATAGAAATTGTAAATAATGTCTGTTATCATTTTTACAATAAGAAGAAATAACTCTCTGTTTTAAATACGCAATCAAACAAATAATATACAACATAATTTTCTTTTGTCAATAGCAATATAACTGTAGTTTATTTTTTTGCTTTTCACTTAACTATTCAATCATTCGTATAAATATTATTGAATTATTTTTGCAATGTCATCTATTTTTTTTCGAAACGGGTCAAATACGATGCTCTGTTAAACCCTTTTGTCAGAAGGCATTACATTGAATATTCATGTTCGATACTTGCAACAGCTTTTCTTGAAATCCGCTTTGACAGTACATTCAAAATACATCTTTCTTTGGAAGTCAATTTTAGAAAATAATGCCCTTCAAATAGCTTTGCTCTAAGTCAACACACATTTCTGGTAGAGATGGAGTCAATATTTGAAGTTTAAGATCTCACAATATTGGTACTGGGCTCTTTATCCAAATAAGAAAGAATACAAAATAAATGAAAAATCGAGCAATATACGCTTGTCAGAAAGTAAATACCCACCATGTAATGATTGAATTTGCGTTGGAAACATGAATTAAATGTCAGTTTCTGAACTGGTTTTAAAATACCAGAGGGCATTATCAAAGTTCATAGAGGAATTATTAAATTCTTCGTATTGGAATTTTTCTGTTATTTTTTGAAAATTATTAAAATATTATTTTACAGAATTTTTCCCCCGAAAATTCAATGTATATTATTTTTATTTCTTTGTACAGAATTCAATAAAAAAAGACAAACAAATAGGAGTATGATGAAAAAAACTGATAATGTTAAAAACATGTTACAAAATCACAAATATGCATTCGATAAATAACCCAAAATAGATAAGCAATAAATTGTAATTCGCATGCTTAAATATTAACTTTTTAATTGAAATTAATACAATGATAATAACAAATTATGTACCTATATATAATCCATGATAATAAATTATAATCCATGGTGATAACAAATTATAATCCATGATAATAGCAAATTATAATTAATCTTTTACAAATAATTTATTTGATATCAACAAATCTGCTTTTTACGAAGGTGTTACAAATTTACACAAAAATAACCTTAAATATTTAAAAACGTTTCTATACTTATAATAGCATAAGTTTCAAAACCCTCTGGCAAAATGTAAAGGTAGGTAGGTATATATAAGGTATAAGGGACGCAGATAAGCAGATTTAGTATAGTAATGTGTGTACTGAAATTCCTCGTTGAGGCGATAGAGGGCGCTGTTGAGATTCATAATTGAAAGTTCTTTCCTGGATTTAATCTTCATTCCTGCACAAATCGAGCAGAATGCATCGTGACACCAATTCGGAGCTGACCGATATGCATTTCATTTATGGGCTGAAAATGGAAATGGAGCAACTGCTCAAAGGATGTATCGGGAGCGATTTCTGGTGAGGCAGCTGCCTGATCGCCAAACATTTGAATCTACGTTCCTATACTAAATCTGCTTATTTTATCTGTCCTTATATTTTTGGCAAATAATTTTGAAACGCCTTTCATAAACATAATTCTGTATCTATAAAGATGATAGGCTTGATCATTCAGCACAGTAAGATATTTGCTGGTACCGAGGAGATGAGGAGTATGGTATAAACCCCTCCAAAATGTTAAGAGTGTTCGTTTCAAATTTTAATGGCAAATGTACTTACACTGCGTAAAAAAATAGAAGGACAGTGTTTTTTTTTGCCAATTAATATTTCTTATTTTCTCCTAACAACCAGATATTTATGCAGATTTAGTTTAATGACCCTTTTTTTTCATTTTAACAAAAATTAAACATCTACCACTAATATTAATAATAAAATTAGTATGTGTAATTTCCGATGCGTAAAAAAAGTAGAAGGACACTTGCTAATATATTTAATTTAGTGAGTTGTTGTTTAGTTAAATAGTGATTTTGTACTTTGTTTTATCCTTTTCTGTTAAAAAAAAAAAAGCTAATTTGTTTAAAAGTTACGCTGTTTCCCGTTCTCAGAAATGCCTAAAGGAATACCTTTGAACGATTTTCAAAAGGCCAAATTTCCGCATATCAAAATGATGGTAAAGGTGTCAGAGAGATTGCTCGATTGTTGCAGGTGAGCCCCAATACAGTTTCAAACTTTATCAGAAATCCTTATAAAAATGGAAAGAAAAAGAAGACTGGCAGACCGAAAAGTTAACACCACGTGATGAAAGAAAACTTGTTCGTGTGCTTAAGAAGAACAAATGAAGTGTTTCAAAGGCAAGAAATCAAGCAGGACTTAATCATGTGACGAAACAAACAGTTTACAACTATATTAAAAGATCTAAAAAATTCATTTTCAAAAACGGAAACATCATCCTAAGTGGACACAAGCTCACACTGATAACCGTTTAGCGTGGGCTAAGGTGCATATGTTCTGGACTACAGAACGGACTTCTGTGATATTTTCCGATGAAAAGAAATTTAACTTAGACGGCCCAGACGGATATCAGCACTACTGGCATTGTCTGGGGAATAAAGACGAATACTATTCAACACGACAAATGGGAGGAGGGAGTTTAATGGTTTGGTTGGCTGTTGGATACGGAGGAAGGACAAGTCTGGTTTTCTTAAATGGTAGGCAAAAACATACAGACTACATTCAAGTGCTGAATTCGAGCTTCTTCCTATGGCTCTGCCTTTAGGGGGTGAAGAGGGAAGTTTCAGCAAGACGGAGCTTCCATTCACACCGCGACTGGAGTCAAAAATTGGTTCCTAACAAATAATGTGGATGTTTTACCATGGCCAGCCAAAAGTCCTGACCTTAATATAATGGAAAACATTTGGGCAATGCTGGTTCGTCGAGTTTATGCTGATGGAAGGCAATTTGATTCGCTAACTCAGCTTCAAGAAGCATTGAATGACTCGTGGACAATTTTTGTCAAAACAGAAGTTCAATCTCTATACAATTCACTTCCAAACAGAATATTTGAAGTTATAAAGGTCAATGGGAAGAACATTCCTTATTAAAATCACTATTTTTTCATTCATTACAATAATGTCCTTCTACTTTTTTTTACAAAGTTTCAAAAAAAGAGAAACTATTTTTGTCGCCATTAATATTTTATGTTTGAATATTATAATTCTGATATTAAAATTGTATTTTTAAAATATTTGTAAAAGGTTTCTAATAAAAATTTTAGTAAAAATAAAATATTTTTCGGTTATTGTTACAAAATCAAGTGTTCTTCTACTTTTTTACGTAGTGTAGTAATGCTGAATATACTATATATCTACTATTTCAATGATACATGAACATATGAACAAATGAACATTTGAATGTCAGATTTTTAGATTATTATCATGAGCCTTACATACTAATCTTTTTATTGAAATCACTAATGCAAAAAAAATGTGTTTGCGCCCTTTTATTCCATTTAACTCATCTTGTAATTAGCTTTTTCCACTACGTTTAAAATTTTCTGAAGACTGTTACTCTTGAAAATTACTGTGCATATATCATTCAGTATCAAATAGTGTATTGTAATTAGAACTACAACTAGAATATGCAGAATTCCAGTAATGCTATCAAATGTACATCACTATTCACTGCTTAACATTCGGCATAAATTAACATTTTGAATCAATATTTAGAAACTATTTGATGTATCAATTCATTCGCTATGGATTGATTAGGAAAACATGGAACCATGCATTAAATTGAATTACATCCATTAAACTTTCTGATTCAAATTTGTCATCATTATTGAATGTTTAATCATAATATGTCATTCAAAATCCATGAATCATTAATTTATTCTTCAGAAACATCCATTCTGAGAATTTTGACAGCTTTAAAGGTTTTAATAGCAATTGGATTTTTTAGTTACGATATTATAGATTAAAATTTTTTAAATATTGTAAGATTATAAAAAGTTTCATTTTCAAAATTTATATTAGAAATTATCCAACTACTTGACAATCAGAAATTTATGAAATGGCTATGATATATATTTAAAAAGTAATTTTTATCTTGTAGGATTGCGATATAGATTCTTGACGTTGCTTTTAACATTGAATTTTTCTATCCGGAAAATTAAGTCAGCTTTTTTAACCCTTTGCACTCGAAGTTTTTTTTTTTTTTCATTCGTATTACCAGCAACTCGAAGCGATTTCAGTGCAAAAATCATATTCACATGTAAGTTTGATATACGCATTAAAAGAAACGCATTATTTATATTGTTGTTTGCATTGTCTCCGTAGCAGAGCCCTCGAGCTTGAAGACAAACTTTTTAAATGATTCCGCTCCGGAGCCCTCGAGTGCAAAGGGTTAACTTTTAAGCAAAAAAAGTACAGAACTTCCTCAATGCATGTAGGTAAATCTTGATATGATTAAAATTAATCTTTCAAACAAACTAAAATAAATTTTTAACAACTAATCAAAGTAAAACAAGTTAGATAATGAAAGATTTTACTATCATCTAATTACAGATTAATTGGGAAATTTGGCATTTTTAACATCTAGACAAGCAAAGGTTTAATTTCCTTCCTCAGGTTGTGAATAGTCTGATTCCCAGACTTTATGAAATTGTGCATTTCTGAATTACATGCAATTTTCATTCAAATGTTATTCTTCAATCCTAAAATCTTTTTTGGCTTTTTATTTCCCCAACATTTTATGTTCTTTACAATGTATGTCAAAATCTTGGGTAATATTCCCTTCAAAAAATAAGGCCCAATTATGAATGAGAATACTGAAGCCAGAATACACAAGAATTTTTTATCTGTATAATGAAATTTGTCAGAGAGTATCTTATATTTTCAATGATCCAGATTTGACAGTTACTCGGGCTTACAACATCACTTTTGATGGAAATGAGCTCATTACAAACAAACAAAAAATAATAAACATTTCGAGGTCAGAAATAAACATTTCGAGGTTTACTGTATTTTACTTCGTGAAAAGAACATTAAAGAAATGAATTTCAATCTTCTTTATTAATAGTAAACAATTTATGCTCGTGGGAATTCTTGTATGGATAACATTTAAAGCAATACGCAGGACTTTCATCAATGTTAAATATTGAATGTCAAAAGCCTGAACTATTGTAGCAGCACTACTGCATTCATGGTTGCTTGTTCAATAAAAGATGTTGTCATTTCTTCATTTGCCATGAATTCAGTTGATTGCTGCCTCGTCCAAATTTCATTTCAAAGGTTCTAGTCTTAAAAATTCAAAATTACTTTTAAGGTATGCAATTCTAAGAGATAGAAACCTTATTTTAAATGCCTTGATTTATTGCTATTTCTTTAGAAAAGCAGTTTGACGATTAACGCTCTATCTAGTAAAGTGAGAAAGTGACGATTTAACAATGTCACTAAAATCGTCGTTTGGTGTGAGAATTGCTTCATACGTTCATTAAATAGGCAGAAGAATACTTTTTCAAATTACTATCACTGAAGTAAAAGTTATGGGGCCTGATGGCCTAGGAATTAGCGCTCTGGCCTTCCCTGCCACAGGTTTCGGTTCATCCTTGTGGTACCATGGATGTCTATAGTGATTAGAAATTCACTTTAAAGCGTAGATCGCGGTCTAATAGGACTAGAGCGTACGGCTTACAACCCTACCCCATAAAAGGAAAACATCTTCTGTCGCGAAATCTACCAGTAGGCAGTAGGCCTTGCCTCACCATGGGGCTGTTGGGCCAATAAAGAAGTAACAGTTTTCGACCTAGCTGTTTTTTTTTGTTTTTGTTTTTCTTTAGATCCCAGTTTTTCAGTATTTTTTTTATTTCTTTTTCTTTATCCCATGCTTAATATAGATCAACTTGTATATTAACAACTTTAATGAATTTCTTAAATGATTTTAAAATAATAATTTCTTTGTTTTATAGGTTTGAAAAATACTTATAACGGAAAAAAAAAAACAATTAACGTTCTAATTTTTAAAAGGATTTATTGGAACAATTATTAAAAATTTGAAAGATAATATTTTCATTCTTTTTTAAAAAAAGATACAACATAATATGAATTTATTTGAAATATTTCACTTATTTACTTATTAATTATTTCACTAATTACTATTTTTTTCTTAGAAATTCTTTTTTATTGCTTGAATATCTACGGAAAAGAAAAACGATGGAAGTTTTAGAATTCCAGAAAAATTTAATTAAATAACCGGTAAAGGTCAAAAGGCTTCAAATTTTTTTTTTTTCTACAGTAATCAGAAAATTGGTATTTTCCTAATTTTTTTTCCATGTGCATTCCTGGTGGGCTTCAAACCAAGTATTTAGAAGCCATTTTAATATGAACGAAATTGAATAACAAATTTAATTTCCTTAAATCCAGCGCAAATTAAATTTCCAGTAAACACATTTATTTGATTACTCCCATTTGGAGCCAAAAAAAATAAGACTTGTTTCTCGATAAATTCTGAAGTAATTATTTTTCATTAACTTAAGACGATAAATTCCTGTTAATTCGATGAAATATTTTTTAATCAACTTTTCTCTTTAATGAAATATTTTTAGGCTTCCTAAGGCTAGGCTGTAATAAAAGTTTTTTTTTTCAATTGTGAACTATGTTTTGATTTTAATAATAGCGTTCGTTGTTTACAGAATATAACTAAACTGAGTTCAACTCGTTTTGTTCTTTTTTATTTATTTATTAAAAATTTATTACTACAATCAATAGCGATACAAATATGTTTGCTGTTGCTTGAAGTTTAATTTGAAGTTAATCTGGTATTTATTTTTGATGTATTTTCCTTTTATATTGATGATATCAAAAATAATTTTTTAAAATATCATTTCATCATAAAAACTGGGGCCTGAATGGCCGAGTGTCTAGCGCTCTGGCGCTCGGTGCCACAGGTTTCGGGTTCGAGTCCCGGCGGTGCCATGGATGTTTGTAGTGGTTCGAATCCACTTTAAGCCGTAGGTCCCAGTCTCCTATGACTGTAAGAGCGTCACGGAGCAGAAGTCAGACTTCTACCTACGGGTGCTCCATCAGAACAGAAACTGCACCCATCCTCCCATGAGGGACACGACAACAACAACAACATCATAAAAGCTCTCTTTTTATGAAGAAAAATTTGAGTTATTTTAGATTCTGAGGTAATCCTTTTCATTAGCCTATTCTTAAAAACTAATAATTTCCAAATATATTTTGGCAATAAAGGAAACTTTTAAAAATATTATTTTTATGTTTACACATCATACATCATTTAAAAAAAAAATTATTGGGTTATTTTTTAAGGAGATACTAACACTCTAATCTTAAGTTTGAATTTCTTACGAGAAACGCTTTCTTTAAATACGTAATTGTGAAAAAGAACTGGCCTTTTTTTAATTGTTATTGAAACTTTTAAAAATATTGACTAATTTCTAAAAACATTTTTAGCTGATGAAATTCACCTAAGTAGATGTAACTTTTAAAATTATACTTAAACGACATAAGAAATATAGTAGAATTGTATGATATACTCATATGTGCAAGCATTTTCTTTTAACAATTAGATGTTATTTCGCCTAAATCATTCAAATTTCCGTCACAGTATTATTCAAGCTATATCTCTTAACGCAATATTTTCCCCAATTTTAAAAATGATCATCTCTATCTTCAAAATTAGGAAAAATATTGCGTTAAGAGTATTTAAGAAATGTGGGTGAGAAATCTTAAAAAATATTCTAGATCTAAACAATAATCTTTGATCTGAACCAATCTTTGAAAGAAATATTTACAAGTCTATTTTCCCAAAATCTAATAACCCTAATACGAATAATACGGTGGCATTTTTAATTGTCACAATTTAAGGTTTTGGAGAAAATACAAGCCTTTCAAAGATTGATTCAAATCGCAAATTCAGAATAGTGCTGAATTTTTGAAATTTTTGAGATTTTACAATTTTAGAAAGAGTTTCATAGATCAAAATTACAACAACATATCCAATAATAAGTTGGGCTTTTTTTTTTTTCAGAAGACAAAGTATTTTCGTTTAAAATAAATCAACAACGTAAATTTTTCATGTTTAATTAATTTAGTTTGTCCCTTCTACGGTCATTTTTTGCACACTTTAGGTTAATTAGACTGGGACTTACAGTTTAACCACATGATTTCGAACCACTAGCAAACATCCATGTCACTGCCAGGATTCGAATATGAAGCTTGTGGTACAAAAAGTCAGAACGCTAGCCAATTGACTATCAGGTAGCTTTTCAATTTTAAAGAAGAATTTTTTTTTTTCTTTTCATTCCAAAATTTCCTTTTTTGTTAAGAATGATTAACTTCAATAAATCCTTAACTTTAAAACAAAATAGTGTAATAATATAATTACATTAGTAGACTTTCGATAATATAAGAATTTTCCTTCTTCATATAATGGAATGTTTTATGTAAAAGGATAAGAGTTTTCTACACAAGTTCATTATAATTTTCTGCAAAATGAATTTCAAATTTGTTAATTCTAGGAATATATTAGTCTCAGCAACAGAATAACAAAAGAGCTATCAAGCATTTAAAAGATATAGAGTATTTTAAACAGAGCAGTAATATTATTTGGTTTCCCTTTGGTAAGCCCTTTCATATGCAATAATTTTGTCCATTCTAGTTTCTATAAATATTTGGTTGAGCACTTTGTAATATTGCGGCCTGATGGCCGAGCGACTAGTACTCTTGCAGGTGGTGCCATAGGCTTCGAGTTCGATTCCCTGCGGTGCCATGGTAGCTTGTAATGGTTCGAAATCCACTTTAAACTATAGGTCCCGGTGTAGTATGACTGTTGGGCGTAGGGCTGACAACCGTACCACGTAAAACGAAACACATCTCCTATCTCGAAATCTGCCAGTAGGCTGACGTCCTTGGCCACAACAGGGCTGTTGGGCCAATGATGATGATGATGATGATGATGAAAGTTTATGATGGAATGTCCAATTCAAAAGATAAGATTTTCCGAACAAGTTCATTAAAATTTTCTGCAAAAGGAATTTCAAATTTGTTAATTCTAGGTATATATTAGTCTCGAAACCTCAGCAACAAAAGATATATCAGACATTTAAAAGATATACATTCTTTTAAACAGAGCAACAAAATTATTATTTGGTTTAATTAAAAACCCCATTCGTACCGAAAGATTTTAGGGCTTCTTAATCTAACACCAATTTAAAGTTGAATTTGAAAGCCATCTAAAATTCCCTTTATTAGGCAAAGAAAACGCCGTCAGCGAAATTCCACGACGAACCAAAGGAGATATTTTGAGAATGATTAATTCTCTCTAAGCGGCGCGAGTTGTGCCAATGTAACCGACGTTAAGGTATTGATTACACAGTGTCAAAGCAATTTTCTGATGCTGCCACCTGACAAAATGGAACTTTTTGTTCTCCCATATTAGAAGAAAATAATAGAGACGTTCGAAAATTTTCTAACACTTCTGATTCTTTTAAGGATTTTAAACTGCTTTTGAAAAGTTAATTTGCATCATAAATATTATGCTAACTAATTGCAAGTTTCTGTGAGCCCGGAAGGCATAGAGGAATTAGGAATTATGGCGTCTTTCTTTTTTTAAAACTGAACACTTTTCAAAAATTCGGTACTAGATTAATTACCTTCTCTTTGTTAAAAATTAATTAATTGGGAATAATAAAATATTATCCTAAGGCGAATTTTCTGAACACAATTATTTAATTTTTATTTTGGTGGATCTTACATCAAGAAAGAAGCAATTTGCAGATTATATCTACCCACATAGTTATTTGAAATTGTCGTTGAAGAATTTTTTATTTTTTAATCAGAGACATATACTAACATAATCAATTAATTTTCTTTGATATATGATTTTGGATTAAAAGTGGAAACAAACTTTAAAAGCTAT
The DNA here is from genome assembly GCA_021605095.1 of Caerostris extrusa. Taxonomy (NCBI): domain Eukaryota; kingdom Metazoa; phylum Arthropoda; class Arachnida; order Araneae; family Araneidae; genus Caerostris; species Caerostris extrusa. Next base: position 40,897 of record BPLR01009442.1, on the reverse strand, counting down.
TAAAATATACATAATTTGTTGCAGAAACCTTTCAATAGCGCCTTTTGAAGTGTGAGATTATTATAATGAAATTTAAATTCAGTTGGATAAAATAAGATTGAAATACCTATTATATTTAACTTTAGTTAAGCCCTCTCATATGCAATAATTTTGTCCATACTAGAATCTATAAATATTTGGTTGAGCACTCTTGTATTATTGCCTTGTGACTAGCGCTCTTGCAGTTGGTGCCACAGGTTTCGAGTTCGATTCCCGGCAGTGCCATGGTTGTTTGTAGAGCTTCAAAATCCACTTTAAACTATAGGTCCCGGTGTAATATGATTGTTGGGCGTAAGACTAACAACCCTACCACGTAAAACGGAAAATATCTCTCATCTCGTAATCGCCAGTAGATGACGACCTTGGCCACAACAGGGCTGTTGGGCCAATGATGATACTGATGATGACGATGAAAGTTTATGGTGGAATGTTCTATTCAAAAGGATAAGAGTTTTCTAAACAAGCTCATTAAAGATTTCTGAAAAATGAATTTCAAATTTGTTAATTCTAGGAATATATCAGTTTCAGCAACAAAAAAGCTATAAGGCATTTAAAAATATAGAGTCTTTTAAAGAAAACAGAAAATTATTTGGTTTAATTAAAACCCCCATTCATTCCGAAAGATTTGAGGGCTTCTTAATCTAACACCAATTTAAAGTTGAATCTGAAAGCCTTCTAAAATTCCCTTTTATTAGGCACAGAAAACGCCATCAGCGAAATTCCACGACGAACCAAAGGATATTTTGAGAATGATTAATTCTCTCTAAGCGGCGCGAGTTATGCCAATGTAACCGACGTTAAGGTATTGATTAAACAGTGTCAAAGCAATTTTCCGATGCTGCCACCTAACAAAATGGAACTTTTGTTCTCCCATATTAGAAGAAAATAATAGAGACGTTCGGAAATTTTCTAACACTTCTGATTCTTTTAAGGATTTTAAACTGCTTATGAAAAGTTAATTTGCATCATAAATATTATGCTAACTAATTGCAAGTTTCTGTGCGCCCGGAAGGCATATAGGAATTAGGAATTATGTCACTTTCTTTTAAAACTGAACACTTTTTAAAAAGTTTGGTACTAGATTAATTACTTTCTGTTTGTTAAAAATTAATTAATTGGGAATAATAAGATATTATGCTAAGGCTGAATTTACTGAATTCAATTTTTATTTTGGTGGATCTTATATTAAGGAAGAAGTAATTTGCAGATTATATCTACACGCATAGTTATTTGAAATTGTCGTTGAAGAATTTTTTTAATCAGCTACATATACTAACATAATCAATTAATTTTGTGTGTTATATGATTTTGGATTAAAAAAGGAAACAAACTTTAAAAGCTACTGAAATATACATCATTTGTTGCAGAAACCTTTCAAATAGCGCCTTTTGCCGTGTGAGATTATTATAAGGAAATCGAAATTCAGTTGGCCAAAATAAGATTGGAGAACCTATCATGCTTAGCTTTTAGATAAGCCCATTTATTAAAAATATGCAATATTTTTGTCCATTCTAGGTTCTAAAAATATTCGGTTGAGTACTTTGCATTATTGGGGACCTGATGGCCGAGAGTCTGACGGTCAGTGTTACAAACTTCGAATTCAAGTCCCGGTGGTACCATGAATATTTGTAGTAGTTCGAAATCCACTTTTAACCATGGGTCCCAGTCTAATATGACTGTAGAGCGTAGAGCATTGGCACTGACAACCTTACCCCGTAAAAGAAAACATCTACCTCGAAATCTGCCAGCAGGCAGATGGCCTTAGCCCTAAACGTGATGATTTTGATGATGACTTTATATTACTATTTTTGCAACATTTAAAATATTTCTTGCACCACAATTTTTATAAGTAATGTTTAGCTGCTTTTCAAGATTTGGTTTGCACATTCTAGGCTAATTAGACCAGGACCTACGGTTTAACGTGGGATTCCGAGCCACTAACAAACTTCCATGGCAACGCCACGATTCAAACATGAAGCCTTTGTTAGAGAATAAAGAACAGAGCACCAGCCAATTGGCCATCAGACCACTTGTTTTACAAGAGGTTAGCAAGCTAGTTTTCTTCTTAAACTTAGTTCAGTTCCATTTAATCGCTTTTGTTTAGGCTGAAATATTTAAAATATTATATTATAAATGCGGGTTGTTTGCTTTCCGAATAATCATAATACAAAAAATACATTTTAATAATTTTAAATAAACTCTTTAGTAAGTAGTACATATAGAATATCAGCTGCCTTAAGTTGAAAAAAATGCATAAAGTGCATTTTTTGGGAATCAATAGGACAAGTAGGATAACAAATGAATTTACGACTTGTAAACAAGTATTCATACATTAAAAAATAGTATTAGTCACAATAAATTTAAATTAATTACATTAGAAAATACTAAAACTATATACTTTCATTATTAAATTATAACTATTTGTTAAATTATATTGGTAATGTATAGTAATTAAGTTTTACTGAACTAAATTCAAAATGAAATTCTCAAAAGATCTAAACTAACACTGAAACAAATTTATAACTTGGCGTCAACAGTAACAATTTTAAATTTACAATTCACTTTGTCGAACGACTTCCCTTGCGTATTATGCCAAGAAAAACTATAATCTTAGGATTCAATTACTTAATAATAGGATTATGTATTTAATATTCCCATTGGAACTAATTATCACTCGAATATTCGAAATTTTACTTTTATCGTGTTATTTAAATGTTAAATCCATATTATTGAAACTTCCTACTCGAAAATTTGAGGATAAATAATGTGTAAATAAATATATATATTTAATAAATTTTTACAAAAATAATTGGATTAATTAGGAGCAATAATTTAACTCCAATTAGAAATTTCAAAAATAGTAATTTTAATTCAATTTATCTTTAATTATTCAAGAATTCAGTTTAAAATAGGAAATTCATTGCATAATTTGTCTCTTTTAAAATGTTTAAGACTAAATAATAAAAACTAAAAAAAAAAAATTAAATTATAATTAATCATAAAAGTAAATTAAAATTAATTTCAATTAATTAATTATTTTATTGTTATTAATTAATTATTAATTTGTTTATTTATTATTGTGAATAATTAATTATTTATTTTCTATTTGTTTGTATTTTTGCACTTTAGATGTGTGAGATGTGTGAGATATCAAAAAAAGTGTCATTTATTTCACGCCAATTTAGAAAAGCTATATAAATGTGTTATTCAAATTGAGGCATTTCTATAAACTACGAATTCATGGCATCGAACTATTTTTAAAAGTTTAATCTATGCCTAAGTACATTATTTTATTCAATTAAAAATTTGAGCTAAGATTCAGTGTACTTCTGTGAGTGCATAATTATATATTTAATATAATTTGCTAAAGATTCTGATGCTTAATAGTTTCGACATGAAGTGAAATAAATACATAAATTTTAAATGTCTAATATCACTTTGAGAATTTGAACGCAATATATCAGCAGAATAAGTTTACTTTCATCTACAATTCTTTTCTATTTTTTGTTTGAAATGTTCTTATATTTTAATATTCAGCAAACAAAATTTACAAAGATTAAAAATTAATAAGAGAAATTTTCCAGGCTTTCCAAAAGTATGACAATCCTTATAGGTTACAGAAGATTGATTTTTAACGAGAAAGATAACGGCATTTATGTTTTTCATGAAAGAATTTCGCAATTAATGCCATGAAGTCATACACAGTGTATCTACAAAATTTTAAAAATAATTTTCAAAAGTGATTCCAAACGATAATTGGCAGCATTTATTATTTTGACTTCTCAACTTGTATTTTTTAATTATTTTCTACTTAATCAAAGAGATTAATTGGCAGTTAAATGTTTGGTTTTAACTAGAAAAGCATTAGTTGGCATAGATTCGAAACCATGTCTCAGACGACAACTTTCACACAATGCCATTTTTTTATGAGGTTTCTAGCAAAGAAAAAGTATAATTATTTCCCAATTTATTTTCTAAATTTGATACCTGTAGACTATTTCTTAACTACCAAATGAGGCATCTCATTTAGAATATTATTCCTTTAATGGCAGTGGACATATATAAAAAAAAATTATCAACTCAAATAATATTTCAAATGGTGAGTTCTACGAAGGAACCAAGAATCTCTATGAAAGTACCATGCAATGCAATGTTTTAGAAGGACTATATATAAAAGGACAGGAAATAAAACATTTATTTTCTGCAAAATTTTGGTTTTATCAGAACAATATCACAATAGAATACAACACCATTAGTCCTAAAACAGTTTTGACAAAAGGCACATCAATTAATCTTTTAAAAGATCCTAACCTATTGAGATGGACGAAATTTGCAATCTTTTCTTCCAAAACCATTGTGATGCAATTGGTATTCTAGCAATCAAATTATTGCTTTACCATAACAAATGAGTTCATTTATTCCATTTAGTATAATCCGATAATAATCTATTATCTCTAAATATCAAAGGATTCTAAGGCTGGTAAGTTAATGAATGACAGATGAAATCATCTTAAATATTTAATAATATGTAGATTTTCTCATTATAAGATTGATTAAAACCCCATACTTGAAATTTCTGCGATGATGAGATTCAAATACTTAGATCTTTTAAAGTTATGAAACAGGGAATAGTATAGTATTCTAATGATGAAATTTAAAAATTAAAATGTGTAATTTTTGTTTCAGAATTTTTTAAGGGTATAAAGAGATACTATAATTACTCGCTCTCTTTTATTCTAATTATATATTATTATTTTCTATAGGGAAATAATTAAATACGACATAATTTAAGACTACAGCAAAACTACAAAGACCTATTTCTATTAGAATCAATAGATCACTGTTTCATTTTCTAGACAGATCTAGTATTTATAAATCCCGTATATCTTTTTTTTATATTGTAGAAATATAACCAATATTTCAGCATTTACAGAATTTTCTACAGCTTGACAATTAGAGCTTTATTTTATCATTTTTTTTTCATTTACTAAATTTCCATCGACTAAGACATTATACCTTAAGTTTAATTTGCATCATTTTGCTACATTTGCATTATTCGCTTTAATTATGTGGGATATATTAAAATAACTGCGATATTCTATACAATGTGTTGTTAAAAATATGTTGTTATATTTAATTGCAGTGCGATTCTGATACTACGCAGTTCAAAATGGTGGGGTAGAAGAATGTTTTCTCAAAATATTTTCATGTATCTATATATAACATTAATTAATTATATTTTAGTATATATTAAGAAGGGCATTTTAATTTTGTACACGTGTTTAATAATAAAATGGACAAAATAAGTAAATATGCTAATATATTTAGCTCTGGGAAATTATATTGAAAGCCAAGATGTAAAAATACCAAAACTTTATGGTTGACTTAATTTTCTTCATTATCATCTCTTCCTTTTTAACTTAAGTTTACGGCCCGATGAATGGTATTCAATAAAGTATACAATTTATAATCCGTTACACTCACAGAGAATTGGATAGTATATAGATTATTAAAAACATTTGCATTCCAAACTAGCGAAAAAGAACTTCCTATCTTTAAAAATAATTTTTTTAAACCTAAACGCAAATTCATACTGTCCTTGAATTCGTTGTCTATATTATAAGAAAAGGTACCTAAAAAAAGAACCAATTTTTATTAAATGGAAGAAAATTGATTGCAGAAATGCTTTTTGGCCAAAGCTACATAAAAATACAGAAAAAGGGACCCTTCTCTCGAAAAATATCAAAATAAATTAAAAATAATATAGAGAAAATGAATAAAAAATTAAACAACTCAAATAAGAATCTTGATGTTTTTACTGTTCGTTTTTTGTTTCAATAGAAGAATTAAAGTTAGCCCTTCATTGACTGAGAGTAAAGAGATCATCAGGAGATGATAATATACATGTGGAATTTCTAAAGCACACAGGTAAATCGCCGACGAAGACAATTTTATGTGCCTTTAACAGAATTTGGAAGATGGGACTTGTGCCTGCTCGATGGAAGAGAGCTGTGATCATACTTACTCTAAAAAAGATAAAGATCCAACGCAGCTCTGTAGTTATTCCCCAATATCTCTCATTATTACACTGAGAAAGACTATGGAAAGATTAATCGTAAATAGATTAAATTAGTGTTTGGAAGACAAAAATCTCTTATCCAAGGAACATACTGGATTTCGAAGAGATAGTTCAGCAACAGACCAGGTTACTTTTATTAGCCAATTTGTTAATGATGCACTGGACAATCGAAATATTCTAACATTAGTTTATTTTGGTTTTAAGGGCGCATAAAATTTAGTGAGAGAGATATTGTATCAAGAACTAAATGGTTTTGGAATTCGTGGTAGCATGTTTAAATGGATAAAAGCCTTTACTGACCAACGTAACTGTAGGATCAAATACGGAAATGACTGCTGTATAATTTAGCCTGATGACTGGTGACTAGTTGTCTGGAGCTCTGTGCCACTGGTTCTACCACGTAAAAAGAAAACTTTGTCTCAAAATCTGCCACTAGGCAGACCTTGCATACCCTAAAGATCTTTGCCCATCATGCATCTGTTGCGCTAGTGAAGAAGGAGATTCTATAAGTTACAAACAGGACTGGCACAGGAGGCAGCTCGCAGTTGTACCTTATTTAAAATGTATATTAATGACCTAATATCTGTTTTAAAGACTGTTAATGGTATCCATTGTCTGCTATTTGCTGCTATGATGTTGTCATTTGTACCTAGACTCCAAAGCAGAATCTATTATAGAACATAGACTTAACCAAGAGCTTGACATACTTTCAAAGTGGAGTTTAGAAAATATTATAATTGTAAATCTGGAAAAGTCTTCCGTCCAATCTTTTCACTTATCCGCCATGAATTTTCCCTGACCCTAAATACAGTAATGATGCACTGGCCCATACCAACTTGGGGGAAGGGAAAGAGACTTTTGATAACAAGTTTAAACTGGAATTCACATATAAAATTAATCTCAAATCGTTATAGAGTAACTGTTTTAAAACGCTTGGCAGGATTCCTGTGGGAAAGTGACAGATCAGTCTTAAATATTACTTACAAAACTTTTATACTGCCCTTAATTATTTATTGCTATGAGATACTTATAGAGGTAGACGGTCAAGTTTAAAGAAGCTGGAAATTTTACAAAATCAATCACTAAAGCTCCTAATAGTAGCTATTAAATCAACGCCGGTCGATGCTAGGTTTCTGTTGATATATAATAAATCTATTAAGGTTGTTATTGAATAACAGGATACACTTTTTTTTTATGAGAAATTAATTAGAGTGGGCGATCCTTACTGATGTAATTATTCAATTAAAGCTAGAAATTTGAAGATCCAAAACGGCTTCATTCAATTTGTCGAAAATATCAGGAAGAAATTTGAGTTTCCAAAAAAAGTTCTCCAGAAAATCGCAAGGCCGTTAAATCCACTGGTCTTGATATAGATTGAAATAAATCTGAATCTTGAGGATATTTTGTACAAGAATGGAACTTGGAAAGTAATATTGTTTTCATTTACATTAATAAGAAATTTTTAGTTGCAAAAAAGAGTAGAATATTATTGGAACCTTAAAGTATTGCATATAGAATTCTCAAAAATTAATTCCAAAAAATTGTGTTAATTAGACATGTTTAAAAAAATGGCATTTTTTACAAAACAATTTAAATTGTAAATCATTAAAACAAACTACATCAGCTAACATTCATTATTTTTGCATATTAAATCGTGGCAATATTCTATGCATACACAAAATATAAAAAATATCGGTTTAGATAAGAATACATAGTAAAAAGCAAATAATAAGCTGGCAGGATGCCTTCTTTTTAGTCAATATTTCGGCATTTATATCCTCGAACTCTTTAAGACAGAAGCCAAGAACAGGGATTTACACAGGTATCAATGGAGTTCTTCTATTGGTTTATTCAGTTACAGTATCGGCCGATCAACAAAAAGTCGGTCTTTTTTTATCTCAGTTTCTGGTAAAGGAGAGAAAGAAAGAAAAACAGGGAGGGATGCAGGTTCCAGAAAGGAGAGATTCTAGAAGGTCAAAGGTTTTCCCCGTTTGCTGGAGTTTTCTTTTTGTGTTAAAGGAAGACTTAGAAGTATGGGAAAAGCCGTAATGGTGAGCTAGAAGGACTTCGCGCTTCCTTTCATAGTTCCGTTGAAGAAAGTGCACAAATGATGTCAACAAATATGCCAAGTCCATGCCTAATGGCTCCTACACGATTCTCCAGTTATTATATTCATTATCTATTCATTGGGTTGGTAAAATCGTGAGCAGATAAGAATATCGGATAATTGTCATAATGCAATAAAAAAGTGAAAGGTGAATTTGAAAGGAGAAAAACAGACTTACTCAAGGGAGGGATTATCTAACCAGATGATTAAAAAAGAAAAAAATTATCAAGTAAATAAGTTTTAGTTTAAAAATTTGTCATATTCAAAAATTCGAATATCGATGCTAGGTTTCTATTGATATATAATAAATCTATTAAGGTTGTTATTGAATAACAGGATACACTTTTTTTTTTCCTAGAAATTAATTAGAGTGGGCGATCCTTACTGATGTAATTATTCAATTAAAGCTAGAAATTTGAAGATCCAAAACGGCTTCATTCAATTTGTCCAAAATATTGGAAGAATTTGAGTTTCCAAAAAAGTTTCCAGAAAATCGCAAAGGCCGTTAAATCCACTGGTCTTGATATAGATTGAAATAAACAAATCTTGAGGATATTTTGTACAAGAATGGAACTTGGAAAGTAATATTGTTTTCATTTACATTAATAAGAAATTTTTAGTTGCAAAAGAGTAGAATATTATTGGAACCTTAAAGTATTGCATATAGAATTCTCAAAAAATTAATTCCAAAAAAATTGTGTTAATTAGACATGTTTCAAAAAATGGCATTTTTACAAAACAATTTAAATTGTAAATCATTAAAACAAACTACATCAGTAACATTCATTATTTTTGCATATTAAATCGTGGCAATATTCTATGCATACACAAAATATAAAAATATCGGTTTAGATAAGAATACATAGTAAAGCAAATAATAAGCTGGCAGGATGCCTTCTTTTTAGTCAAATTTCGGCATTTATATCCTCGAACTCTTTAAGACAGAAGCCAAGAACAGGGATTTACACAGGTATCAATGGAGTTCTTCTATTGGTTTATTCAGTTACAGTATCGGCCGATCAACAAAAAGTCGGTCTCTTTTTATCTCAGTTTCTGAGTAAAGGGAGAAAGAAAGAAAAACAGGGAGGGATGCAGGTTCCAGAAAGGAGAGATTCTAGAAGTTCAAAGGTTTTCCCCATTTGCTGGAGTTTTCTTTTTTGTGTTAAAGGAAGACTTAGAAGTATGGGAAAAGCCGTAATGGTGAGCTAGAAGGACTTCAATGCTTTCCTTTCATAGTTCCGTTGAAGAAAGTGCACAAAATGATGTCAACAAATATGCCAAGTCCATGCCTAATGGCTTTCCTACACGATTCTCCAGTTATTATATTCTGAAATCTATTCATTGGGTTGGTAAAATCGTGAGCAGATAAGAATATCGTTTTTTATAAAATCGTCATAATGCATATAAAAAGTGAAAGGTGAATTTGAAAGGAGAAAAACAGACTTACTCAAGGGAGGGATTATCTAACCAGATGATTAAAAAAGAAAAAAATTATCAAGTAAATAAGTTTTAGTTTAAAATATCATACTGTGTCTGGTTACAATCGGAGATAATTAAATTCAAATACAACTTTCCTATGGAAGGAAACAATCGCTCACAGTTGCTTAATACAAATTTGATTATTGTTTTGAAATTTTTTCTATCTTAAATGATGGACTGCGCAAATACTTTGATATCCTATCTTTCTCGTACAAACAAAAGAAGGTATATGATTCTTTTGCTTAGATGTGTAACTTGATTTTGGCAGCATCCTGATTTGAAATATTTTATTGAACATGCACAGTATCCTGGGCGTTGCAAAAACAAATTCTTCAACAAGTTCAAAAATAAATTATATTTATGTGTCCATACGAGGAAGCCTCCAATCATCTTTCGAAAGTTAATCAAAGCCTACATTTAATTTTCGATCCAAACTGTAAAAAATGTAGTGATGGTGCTCAATACAGATTAATAAATTTCCTTTTATGAACTAAAAAACTCGCTAACTGTGAATGTGAACGAGTGTGAAACGAACGATCTTGAAAGTGAACTATTAACATGAACAGCTGACTGTGATGTAAATTGTGACTTTTAAGTTTACTTCTAAGGACTGAGGTATTTTGAAAAGGTTGACGTCGTACTACTGTTAATTTTCAAACATTTTACAGCATTTGCTGATGAGTTAAGGTTATAACTTCTTCTTACAATCATATGTAAAAACTATAGAATAACTCAATGTTCTATAATTTGTACATATGATTGTATTGATGACTTAATGTAGCACTGTAATCTTCACAATGCTCATGCATTAATACAACCTTTTATCCAATAAATTATTTCCTAAATTTTGAGAAGCGCTAATTGATGCATGTATTATTTTAAGCAAGTTAAAGAATATGCTTTGAAGAATAAAAATAAATTGATGTGATGGAAAACAGTCTTATTACTATAGAATAAATATTTCTTTTTTTTTTAAAAGCAGTCCAACTAAAGAATTTATTTAAACGAATTTTAAAAATCTATCAAATTAAAAAACCTTGTGTGTATTGCATGTAAAAGGAAGGAATTAAAGAAATTGCAACATAATGCATGTGTTTTACTGCTTTTAAAAACATTTTTAAATCTTAGCAAGTAGATATTTGCCTTGTTTTACTCAGTTAAAAGACAAAAATATTAAACAAAGTTTGGGCCTTTTCAGCTTTTTACAAAAACAACTAAGTTATTGTTTTGTTTTGAATTGTCTAGAATAATTTATGTATATTCGACTAATCAAAATATTAAGACAAAAAAGAACTGCTAAATGAAATGAACTTCGTTTCCATCACTAAATATACTTGAATTCGAAAATGTTATATCGAAAATTATTCAATTCAAAAGAACCTGTGATGAAAAATTATTTGTCTTCAATATTATCTTTCTCAACAAATTTCTTTGTCGAAATATTGCTTCCATGAATATATAATTGCATACATTCAAAATAAATTATTCACCAATAATCAGCATGTTTCTTCTTAATGTTTTTTAACTAATTGCAGGTGGTTTTTATCAAGATAAATAAATAATCGCTACTTCATTTAGAGATAGTTGCACATGAATATAAATTAAATCTGAAAAATAGCTGTATAATTTTCTTTAGGCTAATTTTAATTACGTAGATATTTAAAAAAACATTACTTTTAATTTTTCAAAAGGCATCTTAAGTATTTATTAATGTAAGGTTTTTTGTAGGGGTGATATTTTTTCATTTTCCTTTCAGAGCCTATTATAATTCAAAAATTTCCGTTTTATAATAATTAAAATTAGTTTAGTTTATATAATCACTGAAGGTTTTCCACCGATTTATTTATGCAATAAATTCGACAAAAACAGATTTTTGTTTCATATATAATCATTAATATTTATAGCTCATAAAATATATTGCACTAATTTACTTTAAATAATCAATTACCAAAATCAATCCCCACAGTAATTAATAATTTTTTATACAAATGCGTCGTCCCTTGTGTTATTTCGTTATATTACTTACGTTCATAAATAGTTACATATAAGATAAATAAACAAAAGTAATCAAAAACTATAACATGAAATTCATCCATGTAAAAGAAAATAAGAAAATCGCGATGTATATTTAAATATATAAAACTCAACACAAAATGAAAGCAAAAACAAATTATCAAGCAATATAGAAAGTAAAAACATGAAATTTGAAACTTATCAAATTAAATAAACTTAACTTCAGTGTTGCACAATTTATGTAGTTTCATAAGTTCACTACGTGTTACACGTTTGCGAATGTCACTGAGTCTGTGCCATAATGATTTTATGTGATAGATGTCCCTCGTGTGATTTTATGTAATAAATATATCCGTGTTCCCCTGTGTTATAATAGCCCTAATGTAGCCCATATATGTCGTAAATTTTAACTAAAATGGGTACCCAGTGCCCAGAGGTATAACCGGGTGAGGTAAAGACAGACTTCTCCCTTTTGGGTGCCCCATATCTTTGTGACGCAAGGTCAAGGACAAAAGAAGTTGCATTTTTTACCCTTTATTATGACCACACGGGATCATGGACTTGTTCTAGATGCTGTCAACCAAGTAGGATAAGAAACAACAAATATATAATAGATGTTTGCATGTATTGCCCTGAAGTGGCCTACCGGATATTATAATGGTCTTCAGAACAAGGAGAGTTCGAAATTCCACAAGTGAATCCAGACTGAAAGTCCCGGGTTTATTTTAAGAATAGACATTATATATCTGCACGCCAAAAAGAGGACCATCCTCCGAGAATAAACGTTCAGCTTACAGATTTATCGTACCAACCCCAACATAAATATGGGTATAGTGTAGCAAGCTTCTCGTGGTGCAGCCTAGATAAATCTGCATCATATCTTCTAGAAGAAAATTATCTCAGATCTAAGTGTTCAGCATTTAAAAACAATGACGTGTTCCTGTTTATTAAATATTCTCTTAAGAAAAATAGATTGCATTTCTAAATTTTTTTAGCGATACCACTTGAACATACAAATTCATTGACTAATGTGTGACAAGCACACACAACACATACACATGAAGTTAAGCAAAAACAGCGTGTAAGTTCAGATTGCAAAACTAAAAATTAAAAAAATGTTAAAAGTCAACACAAGTCAGCCAGTCCAGAGATCTTCAAGTTTCTCTCTTGTCTGTCAGCATCTGTCGTATAAATGTCCAGACACCTCAGGGCATTCTTTAAGCATGCCCTGATTATGATCGCATGATCATAATAGTGTCACTCCAGCATAATACACAATTAGGAAACGAAAAGTTGTTAAATCTAAATAAATTTAGCTACAACAGTATGTCGTCTAAGGGCAGCTGGAAATTAAAACCTCTAAAAGAGATTCTCTTCAACACTCTTCCTTTATTTGGTCAGCTTGTCTGGAATTTTACTACGTATTTGATGCAGATTATAAAAATTTAAATTACAAGAAAATTTTATGAAGAATAATTATCTTGGCAATTTGTTCACTCAAAAACAATTTTCTTCTCTAAGTGAAAGTTTGCCTGAACTGACAAATAAAATTTTATTGGATCCATTGTAAGGAAAACATTCTAGCATGTAAATACACAAATTAAAAATAAACTTAGATATCGGTTATTTGGAATGTCTTTATCCTTCATAGATTTTATTTTGCTCTTCTTTCTTTAACCGCAGGTCTTTTACCACGTCTGCAAAGTTCATCATTAATCACAAACATTGATATATCTTGGTAAATGGTGCAAAGAAAAAGACTCTTTTGAGCTCGGCCGATTTTCTTTCCCTAGAATGGATGTTGTGGAACCAAAACTCTTTTTCTCTACAGACAACGAATTGTTTGGGTCGTTTATCACTCGAGGTAAGAATGGCTGCCGTTCTACATCTTATAATTATTATTATTATTTTGATTTATTTTAAATGTGAATCTGTTTAAAGGGTCAAAACAAATCGTTATACATCATCTTAAAAATAATAATAATCTCACATTAATCTCTTTCATGGCGTCATTTTTATCTGTCATTAAATTCATATATTAACTAAATTTTTTATAAAATAATTCACGAATTTTAAACTTCAAAAGTGGTACCTAATATTGATTTTTCAATAGTGAAATTTAATAATATCTCATATTTTTAACTGATTTTTAAAAGGTTACAAATGTAGATAGTGAAAAAATGAGTACATGACAGCTTTTAAATAGTAAGAGTAAAGAAAACTCGTCATATACTACTTGTAATCGTGCCTCCTCCTACGCACTGCAAGAGTCCCCCAATAGCGTTCAGGAGAAATGGTAAGTAGACAGAGACTCTCATCCGAGAAGTACTGAGCTATCTGCACTCCCGCTGAGAAATGTTTAGTTTACAGTTACCCCGGGATGAAATATATTTAGCACAACTCTGTGCATTTGTTGGCCTACAGGCTCTCACCCGGAGAGGAATATATTACGAGCATCTTTCGCATACCTGAGTGTCAGGTTTTCGGCTTATTTGAATCCTTCCATGAATCTATAATTATATGTCTTTAAATTTGTTAAATATTGTGTGTGCATGGTGTTTGTGTGTGTGTAAATAAAGCTGGGAGTTCTCCAATCTGTGTCTGAAGTCTCAACCCAACTATGCCCAGTTACAATCCAGCTGCCCAATCTGCATACTACAATCTGGTTCAAGTGACCCGTACCAGCCCAACGTGGGACTCGTTCGAACCGACAACACTACATACTTACGAAAACAATATTTTGAATGTTAAATATGAATTCTTTTATTCTTTCCAATATTAAATTTTGACTTTTTTTATAAACTTGTTAAGAAAGGCATTACGATGAAAAATAACTAAACTAATCGACTGAACCCTATTTGTCTATTTGTTATCAATGTAAATTGCGAAATATTTACTCAACAGATTTAGATTAATTCTCTTGAGTCTTTTCAAGTTTGTTCATGAAAGCGAAATTGTAGGTTTGCTCTTCATAAAGACTTCTGAATTACTAACTTTCTGGGACACAATCAAGGAAATCCATTTAAACTCTTACAGTGTCAGCCAATCTACAGAGAAATTTTGTCTATTTACTGTAATTTAAATACTACCTATTAAAATGAATAATTTTAAGACTTATGGAGTGATTTTAAGTTATGAAGGCACTTAATTTACTCATGGATTCAATAATTAACAATGAGAGTTATAAAATGAACACTCATTAGAAGAAATATATAATTCTAAATTTTTTAATACAATTGCACTATGATTATATAAAAAATAATTTGAAAAAAAAAGTTTCTTTAAAAGCTTAAAAGTTAATAATGTCTCATCTTTGCATCGCCAATTCGCATCTTTGCAATTTCGCATCTTTCGTTAATTGATGCATCAGTTTCACATCAATTAACTTTTAGTATTAAACAGCCTTTGGCATCTTTGAAAGTATTAAATTATGTTTTAAAATTTTGAAACATTTCTGTGGCTTTTATAAAAAAAAGAAATAATCTACTGATTCAAAATAAATATGAAAATTTTTAAACGTTTTTGCTGTGAGTATTAAAAATTGAAGCAATATATTTTGATTATTCAGTTTGTATAACTTGATCTCTTTTTTAAATACTATATATATTATTTAATTATATAAATAAATTGTAGAATATTATTTTTAATTTATTATCCTCGACATTAAATGATAATTAAATTTTTTAAAGTAAAATAAGATTCCGGAGATTGTGAAAAAATCTACAGCATTTTCAAAATTTGAAACTATTTTCACGTCATTTAATGCTGATGCAAAAAAATTAAAATAAATGAGCTTTTTTTATAATATAATGTTTAGAAATACAACCGGCCCAAAAGATCATTCCTATATTTCAATATAATAGAATTAAAACTATTAACACTAACCATATAATGAAATTGAGTGTCCATGTGACGATCCTATAGACTAAAGAATCAATGCGAAATCTAAAGGTTAAGTTAAACTAATACCTTTTAACTATATATTCCTAAAATACTTAACATGGCTACTAAGAATATGATGAGAGATAACTGTTTCATATTCATGAATTTCTCCAGCCCATTGTTATTTAAATTCGCCATCAGAACTGCTTCGAGATCGTAAAATTAATTCAGAAACTATTTCAATCTACTAAAACTTGGGAAATCATCGCAAACATTATTGAAAATGCGTCAAGGAATCTATTATTTGTAAACATATTTCTATGATGGCAGAATTTTAAGACTATATAATTTTATGCATTACAGACCTAGCCACAAATCGCTACACGAGTTTCAAGTGCCTCTATATTTTTAACTTTTAAGATAGGACATTTTGAAAGATATTCGTTTTAAAATAATATGCATAAAGTATGCATAATATTTTAAATCTCAACTTAAAATCCTTTTATATGAATTTCGAAATAAGCATCTTTGAAAGTATTATAAATAAGATACATATTTTATACATAAATATACATTTTGAAATGAGTATTTTTGAAATAAGTACTAAATAATATTCATCCACGTTTTGATCTTGGGTTACGATAATTTTCCAAAAACAATTATTTTTCTCATGAGATAAAATGTACATTTGTGCCATTTAAAATATCTTTAATCCATATTTTTGTTTCAACTTATTAGTTATGATTTCAGATATGTATTCTGGTACAAGAAACTCCCTTTTAACTGTTGAATTATGCCTAACAATTATATTCACCTGATGGAGCAATTATTTGGCACTTGAGTGAAGTTAGTTGATTAGATACTTGGAAGAATTTTGAGATAAATTGCAAAAGATAGTTCCACTTTTCAGTGGAACTAAGTTAAAAACCCATTACTTTCATAATTTGTTTTTGATTTGCTGATACCATCAATAAGTTAAATTGTTCTTATTTGTTGAGAGTGATATATTTATGTGTATGACATTAGAAATGATATGAGGAGAAAATAATTGTATAAAACTATTTTTAAGCTTTAAAGTAATTATTGTATTTTAATTAATAATTAGTTTAGTTATTAATTATAGATAAAATTATTCATCAGTCAAATATACTAATAATAATTTTTGACTTTTAAATAAGTTGATTAATAGTAATTTGCAACAACGAAAAAATCATCAGTGTAGCATAAAAATATGACAGTAAATTTAGAAGTGAAGTGAAGAAAATTACAGGATTTTCTACCATCTCATAATTTCCTATTTTGTCTTCAAAAAAAAGAAATCTCAATTTCAAATATAAGAACTAACTCCCTGGCACTACAGCCATGGTATTTCTAAACAAGAAATGGTTTTTTTTTTTTGTTACGGGAGAAGGTTTCCCGCCAAGACCTATTGGACCTTAAAGTAGATTCTAAATCCCTACAAGCATCTACGGCAACGCCGGGAATTGAACCCGAAACCAGTGGCACCGAGTGCCAGAGAGCTAGTCCCTCGACCATCAGACCCTTTATTTATACGAAAAAGTCAAATTGGTATATCACTCTGTAATTAATGCCCTTATTAAATATTTTTATTATTGGAAAAACATTTAGAATTTAGTAAAAGTTTGCTTTTATAAACAACTTTTAAATTTTTTTAATTAAATTGGCGTAAATAAAAGAATAAAAATGACTAAATAAAAGATTAAGGAACGTATATGAAACATGAATTCATGTATGTTCATGAAATATAAGTTCATATATATTTTCATGAAATATGAGTTCATATATGAAAGTCTAAGTAACATTTCATATAAGAACTATATGGAAAACTGAATCTAATTTGTCTGTGTTATAAATGTCTTATAAATTAAATCATTTTTAAATGTCATTATTATTTGATAATTCTTTTCCAATTCTTTAAAATTTTATCACAAAATTCATAATTCACAATTACTTATAAATCTTACAAACGTGTTTCCAGCAAGTTATGCTAAAATACTGTTATAATGCATTTTAAAAAGGTGGATTATTTTATATTAATAAGAAAAACCAGACGTTGAACTCTTATCACAATTTAATAAGAACTTATCTTTCACGTATAAATAATTTACTGCCTGGGGGTTATATTTTTTATCTCCTTGGAAGAATAATGTTTCCCGTTGCCAGATCTTCCTCGGTGTTTCTTTTCATCAATATCATTTTATGAAAATCAGAGCTAAAGCCAAGTCAGCAGAAATTAATATGACGAGCATTTTCTGCGAGGCAATATCATATCTCGTCGACCACTGATATTAAATTTTAGATGAGCTTGTTACTGAATCTCTGATATGCGTGGTACTAGTTAAATAAACGAAAATGAGACACGGTTTCCTTCCAAGAAAATGAAAGAAATTTTATTTTATCCAGCAATAGACATATAATAACGGAGATATTAAATAAATTTTACAAGTATTGACATACTGTTCTTGTCTGTTGTTGTTCTTTATTTTTTTAACAGTCGTTTATTTCTACACTTTGTTATTTTTTCGCAATATTTAATAAACTTCTTTGTAATTTCTTTTAAAAGTTATCATGATTGAGTATTTTTGAAGATATGCGGTTAGATTTCCTAATGTATTATGTTTTTTTAATATCTTGAGACAAAAATTAATTACAAATGTTATGTGATATTTGTTTAGGATATCAAAACTACTTTTCATAGTTCTAATAATTTAAGCTCCATTTATTATAAATTAATATTGGATAGTTTGACAAAATTATTAATTCATTATGCATATTATATACAAATCTGTTACCTATGGCTTTATTGGAGCTCAATCCATACAAATTTGGTCACTTATAGTAGAAACAAAAAGAACATATAAACAGATCAAAATTAAATACGGAAAAAGACCATATATTTTTAACAAAATACGATTAAAAGACATTAAAATTGTTAAAAACAAGTTAAATGTTCTAAAAATAAAATTTTAAAATGCTAGAAGCACCATAATAAAAGTTCAGAACATATTTTCTCTGGCCCTCCAGTAAAAAGTACGCAAAGTGCAGTTCCTAGCAAAAAAATTGATGGGGATTTATTCATTTTCTCTATCTTATATAAAATATATCAGAGTTCTCAATCCTTATTTAGGCCAAATGTTCGGCCAGGTAGTCGTGTCCAGTTCTTATTCTAAAATTGGCAACGTCCTCTTTGCGAATTTTTCCACTAAATTTCTCCAATCATCCCCAATTGTCTACCAGACTTTTCCTTTGTTGTTAATAATAATTCACTAATATATTATTTATTTTTGGTTATTTATTTTTAGTCCCAGAAAATTTTCTGTTCCTATTTTCCCAGAACATATGCCATTTCGGTCAATATCGGACACTGATGGAATTCACTGAAAATTCTTTTAACCTTTTTTTTTTTCCACAAATTTTTTTTATTTACTAAATTACAAAAAACATTTGTAAAAGTTTACTTGTGTGAATGCATTTCCTTATTCTATAATGTAACAAAAGCAATTTTTTTATAATTTGTAAAAGTATTATTTTTTTAACCATGTAATTTTTATATATATTATTTTATATATATTATTCTTTTATTTTTATTAACTATACAAATTCACGACCATTCCTGAGATCCTTTTATCTCAATTAAGTACTATACTAAAATTACATTATTTTCTAACGATTATCATACATTAATTAATTTCTGAAATTATAAAAAAATTTAATGTAAAAAAAATTTAATTTTAATGTATAAAAATTTGCTTTGTATTTTTATTATATTTTTGAAGGATTGAAACAAATATTAAAATTTATTAATTATTTTATAATAAACTATGTATATTATTTTATTAATCATACACTTCACCTCTCTCCCGTATGAGAACTGGTTTAATATATATGTCCATGTTTTAAGAGGCTAAAGATCCCTTTCCGAATCGTGAAATTTAATTAAAAAGTTATCGTTAAAAATTTATTTAGTATCAATGCCACATAACATAATAATACCATTAAAATTTAAAACCAGATCAAAATATTTGTAATAATAAATTTTTGTGTTAATAAAACTTCATTACAAAGAAGAAAATATTTTCTACGAATAATAAATTATGCGTAGTAAACGTTTTATTATTAATATAGTTTTGCACATCATTATAATTGAAATAACAAAAATAATGACAAAATGTTTTGGAATATATATATTTTTTTTGTGTGTTAGGTATTTCAGTGACTAAGCTTTCATTTACATTAAGGATGGCAAACAATTTTCTTAACTCGATTCTATATTCTTCTAGAAAAAAAACCATTTTAGTTCATTTATTTGAAATTTTATTAAAACGGATTTGTAAGATATCTTGAATTAACGACAACGCGAATAAAGTTGATTGCATAGCACATAAATAATATTTGTTACTTATCCAGCAAACAGCATTTTCTTACTTTTATTTGAATTTTATTTATTTATTTATTGTTTTGTTTTATTTTTATAAATACCGAAAACTTGTCTCATTTTAATTAGGAATATTTTAGCATTCTCTTTCACGGATTACAACATTTTCATGGAATTGTATAGTCATAATCATAGTTGTAATACTGTATAGTCATTTCATTTTCTGTAGAAATGGCAATAATATCTCTAACTGTAAACTTTACTTTATGCGTCTTTTTTCTTGATCTTCATGTTTTAGAAATGCTGACTTTTTCTATTTAAGATATAATTTCAGGTTCGTAGTAAATTTTTTTTCTTACTTGGAATTATACTGTGCATAGAATTAGCATAACAAGCATTAAATCATTTTTTTCACAAAAAAAAAAAAGGTAATTAAAAAATTTAGGGGTTTTATCATATTTTTTTATATATATATATATATATATTTTGCAATATAATTATATTAAATTCTATATTAAGTACATTAGGAAATCTCTAAACATTTTTATGACATACATACTTTAAATACACATAAAAAATTTAAATAAATTAAAATATAACAATAAATTATATAAAATAAATTTTAAAAACTGATAAAATAACAAATGGATAAAATAATAAATTGTTAAAACGATAAATTGGAATTTTATAACAAAATCTAAAAGTTTAATAAAATTAAAATGCGATAAAAACTTTTATTAAAGTATTTTTAATTGACTGTTTAGCTATTTTTTTTGACCGAAAATAAAACAACTAAAATTAAAGAGCTAATATAAGTACAGCATCAATCACCAAGCATATGATATTAAAGCAATTTTCATTTTTCGGAAATATTATTTTCTTCCCCTTCCTCCATATTAGATCTATCTATTATTTAAAACGTATAGCATTTCATATAAATCTATTCTATACATTTTATCTTATTCCTATACATTTTTACCATAAACTTAATATTAAAACTGTATATCATATTGGAAAGGCACTGTGTTTCCATAAATCTATTTTTTCTTTTATTCTTGCACACTTTATTTACATTATCAGTATTCCAATAGAATAAATAGTCAACGTAATTAAATTTCTAACTGTACTGTAACCATCCAATTTTGCCATCCTGCAATGACGGTTCATTGTTTGGAAGTATGTCAACCGATAATAAAATAACTAAAATTAGATTAAGTAAGTAATGTTAAAACAAATTTCCTGTTTCATTTTCGGAAGCACTATTTCCTACCGCTTCCTCCAAATTAGACGTCTATTGTTAAAAAGTCTAACAAGATTTAATCTTTTCCGAATTTTGTAGAATGAACTTGCGGTGTTTTACAAATGTTACTTCCTTTATTTAATTATTAGTTAATTATAGCAGATTTGTATTTAAAAACTAATTAGAAATGGGGTTGTTATTTAAATGACAAAAAAAATTTTTTTTTCGTCTGTTTGTCTTCAATTTTAATTATTTCCTGTACTGAATCATTTACTTAATTTTCCGTATTAAAAAATATATAAGTTACCAACCAATTTAATCGTAACCAAATCTATTTTTAAGAAATGTTAAAATAATCTGTCTTAGATTTTTAGAATATCGTTTTTGAAGAAATATATATCTTACAACATTGGTATTAAATGTTTTGTTTTCTTGAAAAATTTCAGAAATTTTTTTTTTAATAAAATCCGTTTTGTAGATTTCTTTTCGTTTCCCAACACAAATATCTTTTAGACATTACTAATTAATTGTGTTTTAGTTAATTAAAAAGTTTTAAAAAGTTAATTAATAATTTTGTAGATAGCTGTTTTAGAAATTGCTAATTTTAAAACCATTAAAATATTTTTTTAAATACGGTTCAATTAAAAATGCATTAAATAAAACTATAAATGCAGATTTTAAGTAATTTCTACAGAAATTAATCAGAATAATTGAGTTACTTCGTATTAGTGGACTGTTATGAAAACTAATATTTTTATGGAATTTAAAAAACATCAGTTTCTTTACTTTTTCAAATTAAATTTTAAAAACTTCATTTATATTGAGAAAAATAACGCGAAAAAAATGTTATGCAATTTTTTTAATAATTAAGTAAGTAACATTCAATAATGGGCACAAATAAATATAGTGTCCCCATTACATTTTTCTTAGTTATCAAAAAGAATTGTTTAGTCTGTGAGGTCTTTACTTAAAGGAGGATAGAAATTATTGGAAAAGTTTAGTACGGTAATATGGAAAACTATCTCAATTTTTATTAACAATCAACAATCTTCTACTTTTTCTAATTGGGAAAATTTTAAAATAAGAAGTCTTATTTAAAAAAATTGTTTAATAATATCTGAAAGAAACCCATAAATTTCAGCACATACCAGCCCATGCCGTACGATACGAGGTAATTATTCTTGTAAAATATCATGTAATATGTACCATATGGTACTAGAATATGTGCACCATATCACCATAGTATATCATTTTAAAAAGACATTTGTTAAACAAAGATGTCAAGATATATTTATTTTCTTCTTGTAATAATTTGAAATTTTCAACTATAATTTAAATGATTAGTGCGCCAAGAAAAAAAAAAAGTGAATACATGCATGCTTCAAAGGAGGTTATTAAGAATTCAATTTGCGTTCATTTAACTAAAACAATTTAAAATTGTATTAATATATGCTTTAGCAGCATGTTATGTTACCGTTGGATTGCATATTTAATTATTTCCCTTGATGAAACTGCAGAACTTTAGGACCTAAATTAGGAAAAGCCGTAACAAGGCATTCCATCCCTTCTATTTTTCTAGAATTCTTAACCATTTTTTGTTCAATGCATTTCATTTGCGAAATAAGTCGAAGGCTACTAAACTCTTCTGAGAATAATATTTTTAAATGCAATGTTACATACATACATACATATATATATGATTATATATATATATATATATCATTCTCATTAAAATCAATCATATAATAGAAAACCTAATGCATTAATAATCTTTGCTTGTTTCAATGCTTATTAATAATAATGAAATACACATAAAATTAAAGAAAAAAGACATTTGTTATTTTAATTGTGGAAAATAGTTCAAATTCAAATTTAATCATTAAAAACTTTATATAATGCTTCCGTTATTTATATTGAATGGGAACATTTAATTGTGGTTACGTGCTAATAAAACAACACTCATATATTAGATGTCTAATAAATTCCGATTACTTTAATTAGATTAAATATTGGGAAATTCATTTTTATAGAGTTAAGTCGTTACAAATGGAATTAAAATAAACATTTATCTGATATTGGCAGATAATAAAGCTGATTTCTATAATGCTGCATTTAAGTAAAATAAAAAAATGAAAATAAATATATTTTTCTTATCCAAACCTACTATTCTCCTGAGCAAAATTCTAACCCCCCTCTCCAAAAATTCCTTGGAACCCTATTCAAAAACCTATGTATTCTGTATAACATGTAATTTACTACCAATTTATCAAATCGCTAAAGAATAGCTTCAAATTAAATTGTATGGTTTGAAATCAAATTTGAATGAGAAATAAAAAAACATTTATATACATTTATTATAGTAGCATCTTCGTTTCGGAAAATATTAATAAAAATCCCTTTTTCTTAAATGAGAAATATTTCAAAGACTTTCTTTTAGAATAATTTGCTAATGCATTTCCTTCCATGAAAAAGATTAACTTGCCAGGAAATTATCGTGTCAAGTCAAGCGCGTAAATTCACTACGCAGTTTAAATTATGCGCATAAATTATCCCTGGCTTGAAATTCGTAACAGTCTCATACAACGATAATTAATAATCTTCATTTATTCTTGGAGGAAAATTTTCGGGCGCTTGCACTACAATCAGCCTTCGATTCACACGCTCCTGAATTCAGGAAGAGTGATTAACATTATTTTCACACATGGAAGATTTTTGTCACAGAAAATTACAACGAGAATAATAAATTTATCACTGCTATTTCCATTATTCTACTCAAAGATTTAAATCCATATAAAACAATCTATCATTGCGTATAATTTTTTTTTACAACCACTACTACAACTTATTGAAAGCCGTATAGAATAATAACTCTCAATAGTTCTTCATCAATTAGATCTAATAAATTAAAGACCGCTTTTCAATAAAATTAATTAGTTTAGTTAAAATTAATTAATTAGTGCAAGGTTTTTTTTTTTTTAGCAACCTCCAATTAATAAATTAGATTATCTAAACTAGACCATGACTATGTTGAAGAAGGAAGACGTTAAAAAGAATCATAAAGGACCGAAAACAAGGTAAAACAGCAAGATTTTTTTCTATTTATTTATTTATTATTATTTTAAAGTTCAAACTTATCGAGTTAACCTAAAATGAGATCAATGATGAGTTAAATATAAGATCGATGATGAGTTAAAAAATCGAAATAACCTTTTGAGTAATTCCTTTCTTATGTTACAGCAAAGCATGTTAGTCAAACTGCAGTCTGCCATTTTAACTGATTTTAGTTAGTCTGAAATGATAATAGAATCGAAACATTCTACTACACCAAGACGTAGATGTAACATTTAAGTAATATTTTCCCCCAATGGCAAGTTTACAGGTCAACAGATATAAAAAATACAAGGAACAATATAGAAGCAAATGCACTCAATTAATCCATCCACTTAAGTTTGGCAATCCAATAAAGCTTCTATAAAGGAACGAGATTCAGTGCAGAACAGGAAGCAAGGTGAGGCATACCCATTTCTTCTTGGTTATCACACAGGAGACAATCGGGACCACAGAAACACCGTAGCTTTGCCACCAATTTTTTTAGGCAATTTCAGGGATATCTTGAATAGGATCGCACCAGGTCTTGTGACCGTTTCTAGCGGCAGCATCCTCAAAGAAGGAGCACTTAAATGTCCTTTAATTATCGTCTTAACGGAATGATAGACCAACTCCTGGTTATTTAAAACTCCTGGCCCCCTTTTTTTGCTAGGAAGCCAGCGGCCTCGTTTCCCCTATTCCACAGTGGGCCGCGATCCACTTCGACAAGACGACTGTTTTATTTTGACTCGACAAACCGTGCCAGAAGGCTGACACAATCATCAATATTTTTGCATCAAGAGGAACATCTATAGCCTGAGGAGCTGCTCTCGAATCTCGATCTCGAACAGAGCACTTTAGAGAAATACTGTGATCGGCTCTGTAGTTGAATAACAGCCAAGTCATAGAAGAGATTTCACCATAGAAAAGTAACAATGTAATTCAATAGATTTTCTCTTCAAGCAAATCAATACGGAAAAGAATGGTACCAATAAGAAAAATTTAGATAAAAAAAAAAAAATTTTTTTAATAATTTAAATCACGATTTCTTACATGAAAACTATTAATTTTGCATTTTTATTCACCGTCAATAATGTCAATTATTTTTGAAAATATCATTAGATTCAAATTATTTGTTCTGTTCCTTTAACAATTCGCCTTATCAACCGTTGAATTATACCTTATCATTATCTTTCCAATGTAATTCTTAAAGTTATTTTATGAGTTAACAACTAAAATTATGTACCCAAGTTTTGTGATTCTGAAATGATTTTAGATAATAATGAGAAACCGATACTCTATTGTATTTAATTTCATAAAAATGGGTAATTTAAAAGCAAACTTATAATGAGAATGTATTCTATGAAATGAGAACTTTCGAAAAGGTGTTATAATTAAAGGAAGAAAAGCATAAAGCATTAAACTTAACTAATTCGATAGTTTTTAACAATCAAAACCTAATTTGCATTATTTTTTTCTACATTTATTATAGAAAATTCAGCCTTTAAAAATTTTTGAATTAATCAAAAACGCTTCTCATTTTAATTTATATATTATCTTGTTTTTATAGTTAAGTTTCCTGATTGTAAAGTTCCATGTTATCTCTAATGAACCATATATATGCAAAACATTTACTCACTTTTTTAACCTAACATTCACACTATGAATTGGTGTTCGAATAATACTACAATTAAAGATGTTAATAAACATTAATCGAATGTTAATGAACATGATCATTTGCTTTGAAAATAATACATGTATATTCATATGCATTTTTAATATGAGTATCATAAGGAATTTTTTTATAATAAGATTGACCGATTTAAAAAAACCTTTAAAAACAACATTGGTTTCTTCTTTGTATCCGGTGTTGTAGCCACAACATTCAAACACAATATCTTCTATAATTAAGATTTATTATTTTTTTTGTAAAAATATTCTTTTTATATAAAAATGAACGAAAATATCTTTTTTATCTAATAATAAAGAATGATAATAACTATATGTTTTGAAAAGTTTTGCAGTTTAAAAGGGTTTATATGAAATAAACTTTATACTAAGAAAGTATGCCAATCTAAGATTGTGGTAAAGTTGTTTGTCTTTCACGAATTCCGGTGTTTGCAAAAGGAATGCAGACGATAGACAAACAGTAGAATTCATTATGAGATACTTCTATTTACGACTTCGTCAGTGTGATGGCTATAGTTTTGGACGTAGAGTTTTAAACATTTAATTAAAAACATAGTAAAGGATTGAAATTATAAACCATGACAGGATACAACACTTTTAAAGTATTTTTCTTCTTCGGTTCTGTGATAATTCCTACAGGATAATTTATTTATTTTATTTTCGTAAGTATACTATTATTATCATAATTGAATTGTATCTATAAAACAAACATTGTTGTGCTTAATTAGAATAAAGTTTATCAAAGTTTAAAATGAATTTTATTATTAAAAGAATTTTAGAAAATTTATAATAATTGTTCTACTTTTCACTATGAATATTATATATATAATTTAATTATACATAAAATAAATAAATAAAATTATTAAAATAGAATAATTGTTTCATTATAAATTTAATCTATTTGTTATAATTAAATAAATTTATTTAGAATAAAAGTTATTTATGGTTATAAACTTTTTGATATTTCATGACAAAAGGAGATTATTTTTTTTATTATAAATAAAATTATAAACTCAAAAAAATACCTACTTTTGATATATAAAAGGAATTATGTGGTTTATTTATTTATTTATTTTCATTTTAAACAACAATTTTGTTTTTTAACACCATAGAATCATATCTCTTATAAAATTAATTTCCCTATATGTTATTAATAATATTATTTTCTCTACTTTTTGTGTTAGTCATATAATACCTTTATATTTTATATCGTATTGCATTTATGTTATTTAATAACAATATCTTATAAAATTTAATTTATCTTCTCTTTTGACTGGTTAAGGGATATTATATATGACAAGATATAGTTTAAAATAAAATAAAGTGCTTTTCTATGAAATATTATACTATACCAAGTAATTAGGAATAAAATATAAATGATACATTGTATAAAATATCTCATTATGATTTTTTTCAACCAAGTTTTAGGCTACCAAATTAGAAAATCTTCAAATTATCCAAAATAGTTTCTACAAACCTCGATATTTTTTTTTAGTTTTCTAAACAAATAAAATCTTTATGTTAAACAACAATGCAAATATTTTGTAAATTTTCTTCATAGTCTACAGATGGTGAAGCTACGGACAGCTAGAAGATTTTCATTTAGGCACTAGAAATAGCGTCGAAGAAATTGGAAAAAAATAAACGTTTCAAGGTTTTTCTACGGATAAATCTCAGAAATTTCAATCTACATATATTTCCAAAGCAAATAATAGAAACACAAATTCCATTCAAAATTCCATTTCAGATTCCATTTTCTTAAAGATTTATTCTGTCTGGCACAAAATTGGTGGCAAAGCAAAAAAGTTAACTATAAAATTATTAACTAGACTAAACTGCATTAATATTTTAAAAGTATTATTGTAGGTTAAAATAGAGGGTAAATTCAAATTAAGGATACTTATCAATATATAATTCAATTTACAATATTTACGAATACAAACAATCTACATATATTTCCATCTGAGCGAAGGATTGTGGATAGGATTTCAATATGATTGATTCGGAAGAACTGTATATAACAAAAATAGATTGAAGAAGGCAATTGCAGTAAACAGAATTTTTGGTACTAGATTTAAAAACTTCTGGAAAAGATGAGATACACTTAAAAGACTCGGAATCACACAGCAGTGCGAAAATGAAATAAATGTTTCCAGATTCGACAGATGGTGGTGTATGGGCGTTGGAATTATGAGTGTTCTCGCAGAAATTTTTCATTTCGCGCTCTAACGCATTGTTAATAGGATGGTTGATCATACGAAAACGGAACTGTTGGACATATAACTGGCTTATGGGGCTGCGAAGTGCAATTAGGGGGCTACACAACGCTGGCACACTCAACAATATTAGAGGAGGAGACTTTCCTTCATGATCTCTTTGGATGCCTGTACTAGTGGTATTCGAGAGGTGTTTTTTTCCCGAAAGTTGCCATGAATCGTGAAAGAACGGTATGGATTAAACACATGTAGGCAACTATATGTGGCTTAGAAGACGAGGCGTAATAAGAGTAATTTCAGTAAAGCTATATCTGGCACCATTTCTGGATGTCCCGCTATTGCGTTTAAAGGATTTTATATGAAAAATACATGAATCTGTTGTCCATGTTTGTTACTATTTTAACAAGTTTCTTTGAGGCACAGTGATATATAGTTATTAATAAACTGTTTATTCACTTATGTGATGTCCTTTCATTTATGATATTTTCTGTGTGCACTATCACATCAGAAAAGTTTCTCCTACACAATATTGCTATATGATAACGAATAGTCTAGGTGTCATCCCAACCCCTCTTACACATTTGTCAACCGGATGTTGAGCATCCTTTGTACTCGAATGACAACTCGAATAGGTCCCCATGCCTTGGATCATATTTGGTCTATTATAATTTCATAAATTTGGTTTTCCATTCACTAATAGAAATCATTTTTAAGATATACTTATACAAAAGTTTAAATAAACTTTGTATAAGTCTATCTTAAGTTATCTTTTCTTTGGTGTTATATAAATAAACACTAACTTTATATAATATGCTGCCAACAACAATTTATACGTTGTGTCAGTCACCATTGATAAAGCGACATTGTAGCAAAGGTGGCGTTTTCCAACGTCAGCTGCAGTATATAAAAGTATATGTATAGTACCATTTCGAGTTACACGCGCCCCCTGGGTAATGCAAAGTGAGTAACGTCGGTGCAGCTTTTATGGCATAAAAAGATCACGGTCTAATTGACCGCTGCATTGGAAAAAAATGTATAGTACTGTGTCCTGTATACAGTACATAAATATCCTGCTACTGTATACTCCCTAGAATATAAGCGGCCTGATGGCTGCTCTGGTCTTTGGTACCGTAGGCTTCAGGTTCGAATAAGGATAACTGTTGGTCTCGGGAATCAGGTTACACTGTTGGTATCGGTCTAATTAGCCTAAAGTGCACACAAAATGACCATAGAGCGTCAACCAAAGCCTAGAATATAAAGTGATGCCTCCCGAAAGATCATTATGGAGCAATAAACTCACATTTGTTTGTTGCATAGGAGAGTAGGCAGAAACTCTAACCAGATAGTCAATCTGTCCGTATGAAACTATGTCACAATCTCCGCTGATTCCATAGTACATTTTTTCATGGAAGTGGCTATAGGCCATTTCGTCTACTTTGGCATATTAGCTGACATGCATTACTAATGGGTCACGAATGCATGCATAAAAAACAAAGAAAATTTTCATCTATCTATTTCAGGATATGTTATTGTTTATAGAATTTGCTTTTCTATTTTATCTAGTTATCAATTTTAAATCTATATTTTTTGATGAAAAAAATAGGACGCATTGAATTTAAAAATTTTGTCAGAAAATTTAACTGATCGTTTTAACTTTAATAATACATTGATTATTTTTTAATTTAATTTTTATCTTATGTGCAAAAATATTTGTATTCAATAAATTAATAACTTAACTTATTTATTTTGTGAACTTTTAGCATTTTTTTTTTTTACAAAAACATACCGCAACAAAATTTGAGGACAAATAACGATTTTCTTAAAATTTACTAAAGAATCTCGAAAAGACTCCTATCGTCGATCCATAAGCGGAAAACTTTCAGAAAGCCTGTTAATTTAAAGCTAACATCGACTCAATTATCTTAACGAAGTAAATGCACCTGAAAAGGTATTTACGCTCAAATAGTTAGAGTGAAAGACTAACACCAAGAACTAAGTTTTGATGAAAGAGAGATTTTCGAAGTCTTGTTACTCCAACTTTGAAAGAGTTGTACGAAACTTTTAAAGCATTCAATCAAAATTCTGTGAAATGTTTAATGAAAGTATTGTCACACTCTTCATGAAGACTTTAAAGTAAATTCAATTTAGATGCACACATAAATGTTCTTACTAAATACTGCTTGAAATCAATGTATAAAAAAAAACACTAAAATTAAAATTAATTTACAAAATTGCAGAACTATACTATATTTTATACAAAATCAATCAATTAAAAGAAAAATTGAGTAAATTAAAATTAAAATAATAAGTTGAAATAATATTTTCATTAATATTGAAACATTTAATTAATTGGCTCAATTAGAGTGAAAGATGCTATATCCCTAAGTTTAAATTTAGGGCTATGTGCGTTTGTTGCATTTTTTAAGTTTGTTGTATTTTTTTTTCTGAAGATTTGCTTTTATATTTTGGATGTTCTACTATCTTCTATAGGTAATTCATCATTAGCATTATCATCATCATTGACGCAACAACCACAGTATTGGCTAAGGCCGTCTGCCTATTGGCAGATTTCGAGATAGGAGACGTTTTCATTTTCACTTGGTAAGATTGCCAGCCCTACACCTAACGGTCTACAGTCATATTAAATAGGTATCCACGGTTTAAAGCGGATTCCGAACCACTATAAACATCCATGGTACCGTCGCGACTCGAACCCAAACCTGTTGCATGGAGCGCCAGTGTCTAGAGATAATTAATCTAGCTTTTAATTGATTAATTTATTTAATTTCCTTAATCTTATCAATTTAACTGATGAAAAGATGGTAATTTGTTATTTTTAAAAACATTTCTTGGTTATTGTTTCATGAAAAGTTTTTTTTTTTTTTTTTTTTACATTTTATGCATTAAATAAACTATTTTTATACTTAATAAGAAATTTATTAACAGTTTTAAAATTTACTTATTTTCGTAGCTTTAATTTATATATTTCCCTGTAGTTAAATAAAAATTAAAAAAAATTTATTTTTATCTTGTAATTGATTGATCAATTAATATAAACTTCAAAAGATATGTTTATACATACATTATTTATATATTGTTATATATTGCCACATTTTGTGAAGATTTAAAAAATAATTGAATAATATTTTCAATAAAAATACTTTTGAAAAAAATTTAAAAAGTTTAAGGGGATCAACACAAAAAGTTTGAGAACCACTGATCTAAAAATAAATGCACAATTTAAGTACTTCTCATAATTAATTAACTTTCTTAAGATTTTAATGCTGCCAGACAGTATTATCTAAAGAGTTCAAATAATTGTTCTATAATTAAACAATTCGGTTGTGAATAAATTAAATTAAATATCCCATCTGTTGAAGTATTTCTAAATAAAGAGTTTAAGATTATTTTTCTTAGTCTCTGTAACGATATAAAATTCTTTTTCTCATCAAATTTAGGTTTGTGAATCAATATTTACTTTATTGATAGACAACAATTAAATTTTTAAGTTTATCAAAAAAAATTTTCCCCTGCTCTACAAATGTTCATTAAACTCCTAATGGTCCTTTCTTTCAACATTAATTTCTAATTATAAATCTATTTTCACTTAGTATTTCGCAAAAATCTGACTATGTAGAACATATTATTGTCTGCAGAAATCTTTCTCGTGTGTGGTTGTGGTTTGGAAGAAAATTGGAAAACCTCCATCAGTCAACCCGATTATTGATGCTATACATTCACACATGCTGCCAAAAAATACTACCTAATTTTTTTGAAAACAGTGACTACAATACGGGACTCCACCACCAGTAGGTAATTAAATCTTGAACAATTTACGTCCAAGTTTGAACTAATTATCACAAAGGTTGTACATTGTACATCACATTGTTGGGCATGTACAACCTCTAAAAGGTTTGTTGGACAAGTACAACCTTTGTTTTTGAAACATGCAAGTAACAAAATATATCATAGTAAACCGAAAATGTAAAGTTGTTGTTGTGTCTGATCCCACTTGGTCGACAGCAACATCTAGACCAAGCCTCATGGAAGCAGGGCAGGGCAACTTCTGTTGTAATGAAACATCAGTAGATAGAATTCTGACTTGGCTTCGTGTCGCTGAAGAAGGGCAGTACCTTCCATGAGAATTTTTAGTTGTACTATCTCGCATTTGCCTATCGTATGGGAGAAAAGCTGGAAAACTCCCACAAGATAGTCTTACAAACGAGACCAGATGCTGAACAAACCGAACGCCATCGGTCTCTTTGATTTTTGAAACAGTGTCTACAACAAAGCTGCCAGCGTACTGAACCTCAGCCCTAAGTTTACCAGCGGCGCACCTACCACTAAGCAAAAATACAAAGCAATTTACAACAATGTTTTTAGAAATTATCAATCCTGCCTACACCAGAAATATTCTATTTTAATTTAAGAAATTCAAATACTTTGAATAGCGATAGATTCGCAGCACACATCCTGTAATAATCTCCACTTCATTAATTCTTACATTAGAAAATTCCTGCAGAATCCACGACTTCTCTTTCAAAAGACTCAGCCAACCAGAACGAGAAGGAAAAGAATTTGGCTCTTTTGTGTTTCCCTCAGACCGAACTCGCGCAGAAAATTGTTATGCGAGTCGGAATCTACCAGGGGCATTAATGAAAACAATTTTCGTCTGAAAGGGGGGATTATTATTATTTCTAACTTTAAATAGCCCAAATTTATAGGAGATCGAGAACGAGTAATCGAGCGGAATGTTTCAGTCGAAAGAAATGGAGGACTTTCTGTCACAGGGAATAAAGGGAGATTTTATTATCGGAGTTTCTCTGGTCATTTGTTTCTGGGTTTCTTTGTCTTCAGAATTGCTTTTTTTCCCCCTCTTATTGGATTATTTATAATTGTATCATTTCTCCTCTTTTCTAATTGCGTTGAGATACTTAGAAACCTCGCAAGTGAAATAAATTTGAAACAAAAGAGAGCTAAGAATTACGTAAATGATAATAATAATGGAAAATTAATTACTGACGCATATTTCGTATGAAATGAATTAAAATCTTGAGCGTTAGGGTATAATTTTTTTTAATTTAGATTATTATCTTGGTATTAATTATTAGTATTTTAATTTTTATAGAACTTTGTTACATGCACACGAAACTATATAATAATTTTTAGCATTTTCTCCGCGGGAAGAGTTGTGGAATTTCTTTCCCAGGAGAGAGGAATGTATATTCTTTGACAAGTACATAATAATAACCCACCACTCAAATTTGACAGCATATAAGCTGTGTTGTGGGTAGTTATATTACATGTAATTAGTGTTTTGTACTAATAAGCACAACCTGTCACTCAAATCTGATAGCAGATATTCAGTGTCATGCATAATGAGCCCTCATGAAATTAGCGATTAACTGTGCGACCTTCACAGGTCGAAACAACTACAGATGGAATATGGACTACACCATGAGTTGTTCCATCGTGATTGGTGATAAACCATAGACTGCGAAAATGTCTGCTCAATCAGAAGTGAGGGAAGATGACCCGGCTCTTGACGGATTTTCTTAAAAGAGACTCCTTTTTGGAAAAGAAAGAAGTATTGTTTTTCTCTTTTTCGATAACAATTAAGAATTTCTAAAACATCTCTGGCAAAATTGGTAGGCAAATCTAACCTGAATTAGTATATATTGTTTTGTGATGTAATGAAACATCAAAAATTAGAGTGATTTATTTCCAAAAAGGCCGTGTATTAAGAGCAGATACTACTTTGTCAAAGTAAGACCAATTTTCAATTTAAAATTACCGGGGCTTGTGGAATTTCATTTTTTTTTTTTTTTTTTTTAGGTTGCTGGCATTGTCCTTGACATCTGCGTGAAATTTGCGCCAAAATATTCATTAGTGTTTGACTTACGCTTGGCTTTGTGAGACGCTAAAACTGATTCCGGCGATTTTTTAAATGTCTGAATTAATTTAGCAAAGAACTTGCTTTAGATTTTGTTTGCGGAAACGTATAGAATGTTGCAGAAGGTGTTCGATGAGCATTCCTATATCGGAAAGAAATGTTTACAAGTGGTATAAACAGTTCAAAGAAGGCAAAGAACGTGTTGAAGACAGAGAGTCCTCTGGTCGACCATCAACCTCAACCGAGGAAGCTCGCGTCCAAAAAATTAAAGGTTTGGTGCTTGCAAACCGTCGATTTACAATTAGAGGCCTTGTTGATGATGTTGGAATTTCAAAAGGATCGGTCAATTCCATTTTGATCCTCAAACGCGTCAAATCTCGATTGGTACCGAAAACAATGAATGCGCTAGCTCACACTGCATTGATTCTTCGTGACCTTTTCACTAAAAAGGAAACCCATATTGTTCTACAACCACCGTATTCACACCGTGCATCTTCTAGCTATTCCCTAAACCCAAAAGAACACTCCGGGGACACCGTTTTGAGTCGATTGAAGAGATTCAACGTGAATCGCAGCGCGCCTTGAAGGTCATCCCTGCCGATGACTTTTTGCATGCATTGAAGATTGGAAAAAAATTGGCATAAGTGTATAGTGTCCGGAAGGGATTACTTTAAAGACAATGAAATAAATTGGGAAGAATAAATAAAGTGTTTTTGAAAAAAAATAATTGGTCTTACTTTTTGACCACAGTAGTATATATATATAAAATCTGGTAAAATGACATGAAACTCTCTTTTAATTGTTGGACTATGCTAATCAAATATATTCACCTGTTATTTGGCATTTGAGTGAAGTTAGTTGATTAGGCATTTGGAAGAATTTTAGGACAAATTTCAGAAGATAGTTAATAATTTAAATTATCAGTAACACTAAGTTAAAAAATCGTTACTTACATTATTCTGTTTTTGTTTGTTAATACCATCAATCGGTACCATTTCGAGCACAGTAGTATATCTCCAATTGACCTAAATAATTCACTTAATTATGCCTAATAACCAAACAAACTGAACAACAACTTTCTAAAATGGCTGTCTATTTCCCCCATCCATTAATATTCCACTTTCTTCATCTACCAACTGGGTGAATGGCATTGGAGCAGGCGACCCGCAGGACCGTCATTCTATCGAGAGCGTCCTGAATCTCATTAAGGGGGCACCTTTAAATCCTCTGCAATTTCTGAAGTTTGATGCACAATCCGATTGCCGTCCCGCTTTCTTAATTGGCTCATTAAGCCTAGGGGTTGGTCTGAAGTGGCATCATTATGCACCCTCCCTGTAGATAAATTCGTCGCCTCCTGATTTATTTACTTATTAGGTATTTTAAACTTTAAGGAATCCTGTGTTCTAGAAATATAAATTTAAAATTAATATGAAATGGGAGAAAAATGTTTTCAAATTCGGGAGCAAATCATAGCTTAGAAGCATGATTTAAGGTCATACAATAAGTTAAATAAGTTATCAATGGACCTCTTGTTCCACCTGTATAAGCCACAGATGAAGGGAAAGCATTGAGATAACCTAGCAGAACATAGACTTCCGGAAGGTCTTTTAGGGGTAATTGCCCATATTTGAGCATCGTATGAGGAAAATCCCAAAATTTCTCTCCAGACAGACTGATTGCCAATGTTAGATGGTTTAAACATGTTATTACTATTGCCATCAAGTCTCCTTGTTTCTAAAAGCAAAAAACTGCAGTGTTGGACTCAATCGGTTTCAAACCTGACTGCTAGCTGTTCACATCAGGCTCTCCAAATATCGATTTTATGATAAGCAAAGCAGCGATATATGAATGAAACATAGTGTTTTTAAGATATTTAGTTTTGTTTGTCGCTCTACGGTCATTTTACACACTTTAGGCCAATTAGATCAGGACCTACTATTTAACGTGGATTCCGAACCTCTAACAAACATCTATGCCCCAGCCAGGATTCGAGCCTGATGCCCATGGTACTAAAGCCAATTGGCAACCAGCCCGCATATTTTTCAGAAATGCATTTTCTATGATAAAAAATTAACCTAATAATATATAGTATAGAGATTTATGAACTTTTCAAAAAATGGTCTTTGAATGAATCATGTATAGAATTTAATTTACCTTACTTGTGCGTTATTTTTTACCATTTGTATCCAAGAATATTTTTACATATGTAAAAAGGCCTTTATATTGATGTAAGTTTACTTACTTATTAATAGATAATTTTTTTTTTATATATACAAAAATCTATGTGGTAATTGAAACATTTCATATGTCTATGTATTAAGTTATTTTATTGGTTTCTGCTTTTCAAAACTGTCTAATATTTCCATTTTTCAACTTTAAAAGGAAAATTTTATTTCAATTTTTTATTGATTTATTCTAAATAGTATATTACGAATTGTGAAATGTTGCGTTGTTTTTATTTTTTTTAAAAAATTGATCATTTTATTTAGAACTGCTGTTTTAGCTAATTAAAATACAGAAATTTGCCAAATTTAAGAAAAATTAATTACTGGATATTTATTTCTTTACAAAAGCTCAGAATTTTTTTTAAATTTTTCTAAAGGTCAATTACAGGATTTGACTTATATATATATATATAGATCCGCTAATCTTTAAAAAACGTGGGTACTGTTTTGACAGTGGGCGTTAGCGATAAATCACAAACATCGCTAAATATAGCACGTTTTTATTTTTTTTAGTTTATATTTCCTAAGTTCATAAAAATAATTTTTAAATTAAATGAATTAGCTGGGTTTTTCCTTTCAATTTATAAACATATTTTGATCTTTGACAATTTTTTTTTTTTTTTTGATGAAAATAAGCACTCTCGGCATACACATGTATCGGTTTTACATTCTGAAATATGCGGTAACTAAATTAATTTCTCTAGGGAGAGAAATAGTTCCCATTTCAATGAAATCAAATAAAAATTTTTCATAAATGTAATTATCTCAATTCATGTTTACTCATTCTATAGAATTTTCTCTTTTCCTAAGTTTGAAATTAAATTTTCTGATTATTACTTTTCCCAACTTATTTTACAAGTTAAATTAAAGCATATTTTCGATTTTTTTGGACCGTAAAATATCAAATTAAATTATTTTTCTAATTTCAAATAAAATTTAATTTTTCAAATCAAAGGACTTTTTATTTTCTAGTATATTTTTAATTCTTAAAAAAAAAATAAGTAAATTTATTTGCAATTATTAATTAATTTATTAGAGTAAAAATTG
Organism: Caerostris extrusa; assembly: GCA_021605095.1. Classification (NCBI taxonomy): domain Eukaryota; kingdom Metazoa; phylum Arthropoda; class Arachnida; order Araneae; family Araneidae; genus Caerostris; species Caerostris extrusa. Next base: position 3,505 of record BPLR01009442.1, on the reverse strand, counting down.
TCAACGATGTTAATTTAATGATATTTTTATTATATAATCAACATATTAATGGTTGCTTTAATTATTGTGGGGGGTTTATATGTTAAAAATAAGTACTTTAATTCATTCAAAAGATTCTATACAGTAACAAAAAATAATAAATCAATTATTATAAAATAAAAGAATAAATAAATCTATGACGCCTATTTAAATCCAATTAATCTTCTTAAATTTAAAGAAGAAAATAATGATTCGACAATTATGCCAAAAAAAATCACAGAAAATATCTATTTGATTTAATTTTTTTAAAAAATTTGAAACTCACAGTTCTTTTTAATTTTGTATAAGCGGATTAACGAAGATGTAAATATTAAACTCCCAGCAGATATACATTTTTAATTGTTGTTAAGGGCTTTTCTAAATAATTAAGTTCTTTCGTCGGAATAATTTTGACCTCACCTTTCAAACACATATTTTTGTTTATCTTCATATTTTTACACTCGCTATTTAAAAATTTTGTGAAATTTTAATACTAAGTATAACATATTTCAAATAAATTAACTATTTAGGGATTTGTTTCGGTCTTGAAAATTCAGATATTCGAATAAATAAGATTTCTGAGAATAGATTTATACAAAATATTTTTTATAACTACAATTCAGGTCTTCGAATTTGTAACAAACATTATATTAATTTATAAAATTATAAATTCGCAATAAAAAAGGATCTTGTCATTTAATTTGATGTGAAAGATTTTTAAATTCTGTTTATCCAAAGAAATTATAATAATAATGACGAAATCTAAAAAAAAATCATGGCAAAAGTAAAACATTGATTTTTGCATTACCAAATTTATATAAATATTATTGATTATATTCTACGTTAATAATTTGCTTTTAGATTATAAAAGGTGTTAAAAAAAAAGGTGCGCAATTTCAACCAAGTGCATAATTTTCGTTGAATTCTTTAAATAGGTCAATGTATATTCGTTTAAATAAAATGTAAGTATATTGAAATAAAATTATATAAAACCTATTGAATAATTTATTAATATTTTGTTTATTTAAAGTTATATAATAATTAAACTATAGCTACAGTAATTTCTAGGATTATCTTGAAAATATAGGGTAAACCACACAGTTAATTAACTATTAAAACATCATTTGACAAAATTAAGTAATATTATTTATAATAATAAGAGTAATACATAGATGCAATTTCATATTTACTTGAGCTTAAGTAATCTTCATCTAATTTCTTTTAAATATTGTTTTATTTAAATTATACACAATAGTCTTTTTTTTTTTTGCGCGTGTGCAGGAAAGTTACTCTATCTATATTTGTACATTTCAGTTTGCGTGTTCTTGTGAATATTGAGTATTTAGAAGAATTTTTGTGTTGTATATGTAAGTTGAATATAAAAGTTTATAAAAACGCTAATCTACATCACTTATTCTGTTAAATGAAGATAAAATCGACTTTGTCTTTAAACTAGATAAAATCTTTGTTATGAGTTTGATGTCAGACCAGTTTATAATTGCTACGAAATATTATCTGAATGATCATAACTTCTATGTAATCTTTAAAATTTTTTAATTTTCAATATATTATTTGTATTTATCGTTAAAAATAAACCTAAGTAATCTTATTTTCCGGAATGTTTATTACTTTAAATGTAGATATATTGTATGGCTTTTAATTGTATAAATATTTTTGCATTGCTTTAAATTGTTCTTAGAATTTGTATTGCTTTAGACTGTATTGCTTTTAAATACAATATTTATTACTTTTAATTTATTAAAGATATCTATTTATTTATCATTTCTAAACATTTAAAAAAGATATCAGTAATTTTTCGAAATAAATGTCCCCGATTAGAATTTTATTTGGTTTTCTATTTAAAAAGTATCTCTTGTATAAAATTAAAAATTAAAAAATCTATGTTATGAGATGAAATTAAAAAATCAATATAACGAGATAAAATAAAAAAAGCTATGTAATGAGACAGATGGAGAACCAGTTTTTATAAATGCTGCGGAATATTATCTGAATTATGATAACTCTCTATGAAATGAGCAAAATCTTTATTTTTCAATGCATTAAACCTAGATAATCTTATTTTCAGGAATGTTTATTGATTTAAATACAATTGTAAGCTTCTTTCATTTATCAATGATATTTCATTTATAATTTCTAAAAGTTTAAAAACACATCTGTAATTTATTGAATAAATTTCACTATTGGGAATTTTTGTTATTTGGTTTCTATTTAAAGCATTTTTTTTGTATAAATTTTTAAAAAATCTATGTTATGAGATAAAATAACAAAAATCTATGTAATGAGACTGATGACAGGCCAGTTTAAAAATGCTGCAAAAATTTTACATGAATGATTCTAAGAAATTATTATTTTTCAATGCATTATTGCATTTATTGTTAAAATAAACCTATGTTAACCTAAACCTATCTCATTTTCCTGAATTTGTATTGCTTTAAATGCAATTATAAGCTACTTTTCATTTATCAAAGATATCTATTATTATTTCTAAAAGTTTAAATCATATCAGCAATGTTTCAAATAAATGTCACTATTGGAATTTTTTTTTCATTTGGTTTCTATTTAAAAGCATCTGTAGTATAAAATTAAAAATTGATGGTCCTTGATATTTATTATACATAAACTTTGATGCTTTGTAACTATTATTAGTGTCTTTTATTCAATATACTTTGAGTTCTGCAATGAAGTGCAGTTCGATTCAGCAGCGACATCGATTTTCTAATTGTTGGGAGTTGGTGACTCCCCAGCGGATCCCAAATTTCTGTCCACTGCTGTAGCAAGGAGGGAGGAATCGATACAATCGTTAAAGACCCCGTTTTCGCATTTTTCATTCTGCTGCTCTCTCCATCTCTCTTCGAAATTGAAATTTTAGAGAATGTTTGAAAACAAATATTTTCCTACTTTAATATGGAGATCACGTTTTGAGAGATAGCAGAAAATTTTTTTTTACTTTAAATTTATAATGTATTGCATTAAAAGTTTCTGTGTTACAAAATGAAACTTTTGTGTCATCTTTTTATTCTTATATTGACCATTAATTTTTTTGTTAACCCAGACTAAACTTTCAGATCGTTATAAAAACAAACATGAGATTGCTGCGCGGTGAAAACATAGGATGGATCTTTACTTTCATTTAATTATTACCCACTTAATTAATGCAATTTTTAACTAATAATTACCATTACCCTTTAATCACTTAATTAATGCATGTATAACGATTAATTAATAACATTACCCTTAATAAATTTACTACAACTGAACTGTTTTAACAATATTTCAACTTTATCTAGCCAGTTGTGGGTGTATTTTCCAAAATTTTTCTGTTTTTATAACAATATGGGCCAGATCTGTAAATTCCTCACAGGATCAAAATGTAAAGTAATTTATAATATATTGTTTGTAAGAATAAAATTAATATTTTGAACTTATATAATATAATATTTCGTATACATATATAATATTAGTCCAA
>BPLR01009440.1:0-53590 GCA_021605095.1 Caerostris extrusa | reverse complement strand
AAATTTCAAGTAAGAAATAAACCGGACAGATCTCATCTTGGATATTAGTGTCAGGATTGACCTAGCTGGTGGAAGCTGATTGAGACAGCTTTGGCAACGAACCGACAATATTGCGAGAAAGAAGAAGTACACTGAACTGAATATGCAGAGGGTCCCTAAAATACACTAAAGAAGAATGAATTTCCAATCACCAAGACGAGAGTTAGTTTATGGAAATGCAATTTAGGCAAAGCATTTGTCTAGGCAGCATATTTATTTGATTAAAGTTTCAAAGTTCACATATTAAAGTCTGCGAGAGAAAGGAAGACTTCTAATCTAAAATGGTGGTGGCGTTATTTTTTACGTACAGGTGCCGTATGTCGTTTTTGCCTGTTGCACTTGAACAGTCAAATCATCAGTGGTCCGTGCTGTCTGTGAATGACACTGGATTTGTCATACAATAATGTCTCATATCTTAATATCTCATAAATTAAAGTAACATGTTGACCACCAATAGAACACGGTGGGGAATAGCAGAAATAGAAGAACGATCTTGTCTTATTGGAGAAATTCTCCGGAATAATAATAAAAAATGGTAACAAATCTATTCCATCACCAGTTTGATGTACAAATTTGCTGTTCTCCTCAGACTACAGTTCTTAGTGTAGGTTCAGTGTATCTATGGGGACACATTGGATCAAGCGCTCATCTGGCCTCCTACTAACCCATATTGCCATCACTTACACTAAGGCAGAGGCTCTCATCTGAAACCACTCTGCCCATCTAATGAGCTCTAGTTTGATGCTAATGTAGTCGTAGATGGCATTGATGTATAGTTAGTGTTTATGAATGCTGCAATATGTTTGCCACTTACTTGTTTGTTTGGTTTGTCGCTCTATGGTCATCTTGTGCCCACTTTAGGCTAAACAGACCGGGACCTACAGTTTAACGTGGAATCTGAGCCACTATAAACATCCGTGGCACTATATTTGGCAAGGAGCTATTCCTCGTGTAATTTACTTATTATCGTTCCCAGTGTCACTTTGGTGCCAACAGAAGATTGAATTTATGATACAGATGCGCTACAGGCATGCGACGAATACGGCTGTCATGCCTCTCAATAATGTTCAATGTGCTTCGTACCCCGGTCTTCTTGAGGCAATACCTTTCCATGACCAAAGCAGCCAACATTCATCGTGGATGCATCCATGCAACTCTTTCTGCAATATCGCGAAAAGAAAAAGCAACTTCTTTTAGCTCTATTAAAAGGGCCTTGCTCAAACTCAAAAAGCTGTTAAAACTGCCTTCTTCATCTCATAAGGTATTCTTGATTAAAATCTGGCTCCCAACACCCAATCGGAAGATAGATATAATACTCGAGAAGTAAATAATAAATAATACACCGAGTATTTAAAGTAAACGCGTTATTTTCATATCACTAGTACTACTTTTATTTGCCCAGCTGCGTAATTTTAATAGACATCACCTTTTCATGAATGTAAATACGCTTATCAAATTTCGTTTATATAGCATTTCTTTTGGCAATACATTATTATTTTTAACCAGTGTATCTGACAAAATTGTAAAAGCATTTAAAAGAACCAATATTAAACAGATTTTGTAATGGAAATGCGTATGTGGAAATGGTATGGGAGATTCCAGCATATAAAGACCCGTATGTAATTGAGAAAAACAATTAAAATTGAAAGAAACAAGGAATTTAATGAAAAGATTTTTTACCATGAGTGCTCGAAGAGTGACCACCAACAGCGATACAAGATTCACGGCGTCTGCCGAATAGATTGGTATACATTAGCATACATTTTATAGGCCATACGTATGATACCATTCTACAAGGTGTCTTGTCGAAACTTCTTTGGAATGTCTCTAGAGCTGTATCCACACGATTGTGGTTCCAACGCGATGAAACTCCAGCTCCTCCGACGAGAAAATCGAAAATTGCCACGGCACTGTTTACGGCCCATATTGCATCGAAAGGGTGGGCCTGTTCCTTTTCCCTCACGATCACAAGATATGGCATGGTTGTGTGCGCATTAAGATTATCATTTACAAACTTTGTAATACTTCACTGAGCGCAATGAAGATCTAGTAGTCAGACTGCCAATTACTCCTGGAAATGTGCAAGACATGCCTTGACAGTTTATGCTAATGCAATCTTGTGAGTAGTATAATTGCCGATGGTCTCTATTTCAGTATCTATTGTAAAAAAATTTTACCACTAAAATGCCTGTTTCTTTTGACTTTACGTGCTTTTATCACTTACCTGTTGATAAGATCTTCTTCCACACCCCAGTAACACATCCGGCATTTCGTCACATTCACTTCAATACAAATCTACTTATTTCGGCCCTCACTACCTGATGTCTGCCTACCACATTTTTCACCAGATATTTTACAGACAACCTGTATATTGTACTTACATTTTTTGTAGTTGGTTTCATTGAAGTATTTTTTAAATTTACAAACAGTAATTATAGAGTCTGTCCTTATTGTTTAATTGAAATGCGATATTAAATAATTTTTTAATTCAAAATATCGCAAAAAAATACTACATAGTTCTTTTTCATTGGTGCAACAGCTCCATGGTGGACCAGGCTGTCAGCCTACTGGTAGATTTCGAGATATTAGATGGGTTTTACCCGGGTTAGGGTAGGGCAGCCCTTCGCCCAATAGTCATATTAGACCGGGACCTACATTTTAAAGGGATTCTGAAGCACTACAAACATCTATGGCGCAGCCTGGACTCGACCTCGAAACTTGTGCTACAGTGCGCCATTGCTCTAAATAATACACAAACTGTGTTATTTAATTAGAATACATTATTACATCAACACTACGTATATAATTGTATATAACTTAACAGCTAGATGCCATACAGTTATATGATGAAGTAGGATGTTTATTATTAAAAACGCAAGAATTTATTTTTTGAATAAGAATATTATAAGAATTTATTTTTGAATAAGAAACTTTATAGCGCATGTCATTACCGCAATCCATTAGTAAAAACAGATGTAGTTCAGAGGTCTTTTATCATAAAAGATTCATCTGATGCTCATAGTGTCTGGATATTATACCAGGTGATTGATTGAAAACTTCAAACAATGGCTGCTGCAGCAGTTATGCTGTAAATAGGGATGAAATTTGAATCGATAAGCAACTGTGAAAGATTAATGATGAGCAGAAGAAAAATAGCGCTGATGGTAATCATCCATCACTATGTATCAATGCTATGGCGCATTTGAACACAGAAGATATTAATATCAGGTGTAGTATACAAGAACCAGGTACTATCATTAGCGTGAGGGAATGAAACGAGTTTTCTTTTAGTGTTAATCTTTGGTAAATGTCTCAATGAGAAACGATGCCCGTTGCAGAATCTCCCCTGACGTTGGCCACATCCCTGAAGCATCCGGCGAAGGTGATCATGGCGCTAGTAAACGGAGGAGCTCATCTGGATTTCCGCACAAAGGACGGAGCCACAGTGCTGCACAAAGCAGTCGAGAAGAACAACCTGGAAGCTCTCAGGGTGAGTACCACGAGAAAAACTGCATACTTCCTACAGGTGCTTCTTTTTATTACTGCATGTCTTTTCTTCAACTTTTAGTCTTAACTGTTTTATTAATGGAATAAAATTAAATATCGAATACATGAGATGGAAGAACACACGTTGTGGTGACCACTCTTGCGATTGTGTTACTAAGGAATGATATAAATTATTCCATATATTTACATACTTGTGTTATACATGATGGTTGCTCCTCTGGAAGGTGCACTAGGAAAGAACAGTTACACGTTATATTTGGTCTAAAGTGTATCTAACATGGCAAGCATGCAACATAAAAGAGAACTTCGCTGCACGTCTTAATCTCCATCCACATTTGAACGCATAAGTCGCGAGCATAATTCGCGAAAGCTGTCCAAACCGGTTTGTTTCAGAGATGGATATAAAAAATGCAATGCACACGAAAAAGTATTGCTAAATGTCTGGGAAAGGATATCTCCGCTCCAGATAGAGTCGGTTTTTGGGCGCGCATCAAAGGATTTATGACCTTGTGAAACGCGACCGGAGCTCTCTGGTAAGACGGAAGAGCTCTCTGGTTTTTCAAGACCACACTAAAATACCAAAAAAGATTGTTCTCGAGCGTCGTTTGTGACTCGCTTATTCAAAGCTAGTCTACCGACTTTAGCTGTGTGTAGCTGTTTGCTGCAGTTTAGCTGTTTGCTGCAGTAGCTGTTTGCTGATATGTTTACTGCAGTTTGGATGGAAATTCAAATTGCATGCGCTTTTATTTGCTAGCTTTCGATGATGCAAAATTACTGTGCAGCAATTCCAGTCCAGCATGCAGCGAAATTTGGGGTTACCATGTGGAGAATTGTGACCTTTCAAAAGATAACTAGATGATCTCTTAGTAAGGAAACATAATTTAGCTTGATTTTTAAAAAAAAAAATTGAGACTAAAACAACGATAGATGCACAAAAGTACGTCAGATCTGAATAATAAAAGCCTAACTTTCATCTGTTCCTAATGTTGAACTCAAATAACAAGCTTAACCCTCTCCCCTGTGAGGGATCGATCGACTGTTTTTGGCAGATCGTAAATACTTTAATGTTTACAAGACGAAATGACAACAAAAGGAGTATTACTTCATTTACTCCAATTCATGAAATGCGAAAAACATGCTTTAACCTAACACAAAACAACATACGAGTTTCAGTCCAGCTTACAGATTATCTATGCACCATACAGAATTTTTCCATTCAGATCCAGACAAGGCTTTAAGACTGTGTATGAATGAATCGAAAAGTTTCAAAATGGCAGAATAAGGATGAAAACACGAAGGTATTGAAGGGACGTATGTTAATATTCCCAAATGACAGGTCATTTCGAACAAATTGGAAGAAAGTTTTGATCAGCCGACTTGGGACTATCGATGAGGTTAAACATTTTATACAAATTATTTATGCTGCTTTATAAAGGCAAAAAGGTGCAGAAAATTATGTATAAATGGCCAAACAATGTTTATCCAGTGGAACATAAAAGCTTGTCTATCACAAGATAAAGTGCTTGAAATACAGAGTTATAGTAAAGGAAATAGGATGTATAAACCTGCTTAATACAACAAAGAAAAGAGTATGTATTATCTCTGATTTATTGTCTAATAAAATTTAAAAAAAAAAAACACTGTTTTATCTGTATGAATCTGATAATTATATTTTTTCTTAAATGTAAACTTAAATTGAGGTGTTTGAACCATTTTCGAAAACACAAATGTGTAAATTAGGGAATATTTTTCTAATTATTGTTTTTGTAAAAATACACAATACAATTTGTTCTACTACACTAAATTTCAATATTCATAGACATTCCTGTAAAATAATGAATTGAATTTTATGTTTTAACAAAATATTGAAAAAAATTATGTTGAACTATTTTGGTTTTGACATTTATGATGACCAAACAGTATAGTATTTTTATAAATTTCATATAAATGCATCTTCTTTTTGCGCTTATATGTTTAATTCATACTGTTGCGCAGACGCTTCTGGACCTCGGATCGTCCCCAACTACAAGGATATGAGGGGCCTGACGACCCTGTACTACTCCGTCGTGTACAACAGCAATCCACAGCTCACCGAGATGTTGCTCCACGATCACGCTTTCATCGGAACCTCCGATCCCCACGGATGGCAAGAAGTGCACCAGGTATCATCCTTTTCTTATGCTCCTAACAATTTATCCTTTTTTTTTTCTGTCTGGTAGATTGGTGAGACTCGTGAGGCCCAAAGTTCATGAACATCGGCTCCCGATGTTACACTTATGTATGTTAGGAAAAACTGATCGACAAGTGAAAAGGGGATGATATTGCCTTCCAAGAGGACTTTTAGTGGTAAATGGCACCCATTTGCATGTTTATTAGAGAAAACTGTAAAAAATTGCTTTAGGCAATTTGATTACTCGTGGTAGATGCTTTACACATGTTGCTACGATCACAATAGAGTGCTTTTTTGAAGGCTGTGCCAGGCGAATTTTAACATAAGGCTGGCTGCATATGCTAAAAATAATGGTTAATAAGAATTGGGCTGGCTTAAAAATAATGGTTAATATATAAAGGGCTTCACATCGGCCAACTTTACTATTAATGTTGTAAATTTATCGCAATTTGAAGAAATTAATGGCATATAAAAAATAAAAGATTAAATGATTCATTCATGTGGTTCACTTCTGGGTTTCCTACCATGCTCAGAATTGTACTGAGGTTACTATATTTTTATATTGAAGTTCCAGTAACAGTGGCAATTTATTTTACTCATAAAGCATGAAAGTTCAATTGAAAAATTTACATCAACCTTGTCCTTCTATTATAATTGTAAAATCTACAGTATTTATAACCTAATGTTAAAATAGTATTATTATACTATTTGATAATGCATCGTAAAAATATTTATATACAAATTCTAAAAAATTTTTGCAGTGCATACAGTAAGACGAAGTTATAAAAACAAAATTTCCCATCCTGGTTGCAGTTCAACTCGGATGGGACATAAATTTATGAGAGATAAAAATTATTTATAAAATTTTATGGAAGATGAAAATAGTATATATAATAATTTTTTCATGTAATTAGCATCTCTGAAAGTAGAGTTTTGTGATATTGAACATTAGTCTCATAGAATCATGAATTAGTTATGGAATAAAAACAAAATTATAATATCAATTATAGTAAATTCAAAATAAGCTTTAAATTCACATTTCGCCAAACTGTCACCAGAGCGTACAGTTTCTTCGTCCCTGAAATTTATTCAATGATCTAATATATTAATTCCCAAAACCTAAGAAGAAATCAGAAAAATTCTGATAACGAGATTTCTGTTCATTGAAATTTAATGAAATTTTAAAAAAAAAAAAAAAAAGCTTTGATATATTAACCACACATCTACATAACAGAAAATACAAAAAAAAAGAAATGCAAATGCAATCATACCAATATATAGCATCCAAGTTCAATATAAGGATCATATCTAAATATAATGTTATCTCTTTTAAAAACCGTAGAATCACAGCAGGTAAGTTTCAGATTTAAAATGTGTTTATTAACTGGGGCATTAATTAATTGACGTTAACTATTAGCATTTATTAGCTGACTGTATGGCAGCAAAATCCATTGATGTCTCAAGGTAGTACAAAGATACTAGAACTGTTTCTGTTAACTGTTAAATGCACCAATATGTCTCCCTACAGCATACCAAACATTTTGAATAAGATTCAAGTCGGGGAAACGGGACGTCCAATGCATACACTTAATAGTGTTCTTGCGAAAGTAATTCTTCACAACCTAACTCTGTGGGATCTAACATTATCGATTTGTAGGCTAAAAGAGTCACCAACCACACCTGAGTAAAAGATGAGCAATTATATCAAGATTGTAGCCAATGTATAACTTAAGAAATAATGGTACGTTTTGGGATCATATGCTGGTATGGGCGATTTTTCACAGGGATACCTGGTTTTCCCCATGCACAGGTCTCCACGAAATCTTTGTCATGGATATGATTGATATAAAAGCGTATTCCCGGCTCCAGCCAGCTCGATAATTTGTTTTAGTGACTTTTCCTTTAAACAAATCCTGAACTTACCAGTAACGAGTGTAGAGCGCCATTGACTTGCACTACATTTCGCATGTGTACATGTTCAATTAAATCATTTATAAGGGGTGTTGTACTAGATATCGTCAAGACCTTAATGCGCAGTTTATCTGACCACCAGCCTTCTAGTGTCTTTTACAAGAGAATATCTGAAATTGGTTGGTGTAGCAGTTCCATGCTGTCATGTAGTTAGTTAGAAATAGCGGTCATCTGCGGCACTTGAAGTTATGTATGTAATACAACATTAGTCTTTGCATTTATTGTGCAAATGTAAATGTACCCCTTAATCTTTGGAAACCAGTGAGCTGGACGTAATTCAAGAGATTATGTATTAAATAAATAGAAAGGAAAATGAATCGTTACTTTAGAACTCATATAAGTAATACGAATTAATTATAAAATGTCAGCTGCAGTTGCCTAATGCATAGAGTTTCTGGATTGATGGAACTTGGTATGGATAGGTGTAAATTCTCAGATACCATCTTCTGGAAGGATTTGCTCCAAATTGTAGTGCCAAGGTGTTACAGTGTGTCAAGGATTTTCGTGGTGCCTCAAGCTTACGCTGAATCTATTACATTTTTGATACTCCAGCTGTCTTCAGATCAAAGATGTCTAGCATGTTTATGATTTCTCAAATATTTGTGGAATTAAAAATGGTCGTTCTTTTGCAGGCTTGTAAGTATGGACTTGTCCAACATTTGGAGCACTTGCTGTTTTATGGCGCCGACATGAACGCCAGAAACGCCAGTGGCAACACACCCCGCACGTGTGCGCCGTCAACGACCAAGAGAGCTGCGCCCGGGTCCTCTTGTTCAGGGGTGCGGATAAGAACGCCCCTCAACTACGCGAACCAGAATCCCCACCAGGTAGCCATCATAGCCGGGAATCTCCGCCTCGCAGAAATAATTAAAAATCACAAACCGGAAGACGTAGGTGAGTGCTAGTTGACTAGCTTCTATGTGCTGTGACTGAACACATAAAAACATCTTTATTTCATTCGATATTGCAAAAGAAAATATAATATTTAAATGAAATTATGATATTGTAAAGGGTTACTTTTATAGTCTGTGATATTTGACCTTGGATTAATTTGTAGTTAAGGCTAAATTCGCATAAATAAAAAGGAGATTTATATCATTATATTCAGGGCTTAAATATAATTTAATTACAGGTATATTAAAGTCCCACTTTCAAAATGCTGTAAAAAAAAAAAGAAACACTCGTCACAATGAGTTCAAATTTGAACTGAAGTTACTTGGAGAAGGGGGAAACGGTATGGCAACAAAAAAAAAAGTTAAACCGATTTTTTCCATTCAATTTGGTATGACCTTGCTGTGGGGATGGGCTTTTCCACTAACAGTGTCACAACTGCTGAATGACTTGGAAGTCATTTTATCCGTCAAAAAATCGGAACAATCAAGCACATTGTACACTTCAGTTGGTTTAATGTGCAATTCATGCCAAATACGTTGTAATCTCGATTCATAATATCACTGGCAGCTAAAATTACTTTCTTTTATGCCGCTTACAGCGCCATCTATTAATACACTTTGGAACTCTTTGATGCCGTAACGTTTTTCCTCATCAACGTTTTCCCCTTCAGTTCAAATTTGAACTCATCGTGATGAGTGCTTCTTTTTTACAGCATTTTTTAAAGGGGGACTTTAATTATAATCACCCTGTATATTCAGAATTTGAAAATATGAATTTCTTAAACTTCAAATATATTTTAAGAGTAAATTTTTTGAAGAATATTTATGCAGAATAAAAAAAAAAGAATATGTACTGCATACTTATATACTTGTCGTTGAGAAATATATTTCTAAAGGTAATGAGATTTGTTGAAATCTAGAAAGTTATATATCAAAAAAATCTTACTTGAAAAGATTTTATGTTACCAATTAGTGTAATAAGAAAATTCTTGCAATTTTATTTTATGGGTGAGTATTTATCCTAATTCTTTTTCAAAAGGATCTTAATGTATGTTACATAACTTATAGTTGATTCGTGTATCATTCTATTGTTAATCCTGAAAAATTAAATTAGAAAAAAAATAATACATTCTGCACTTACCCTGATCCTATTCCATTTTACTCTAATATCCTTATTTTGTTTTTTATCCAGTTCTTAGTTTATTTTTTTTTTTAATTTGTTCACTCTGAGGGGAGGGGGAATTTTTTTATTGTCCTGTATCTTGGAATCATCAGAAAAAGTCAGTAATATTTGAACAAAATTAATGATTCAATAATTTTTAAAAAAGCAAATGAATGTCATCTAAATAATTTATCCATAGTTTAAATTATGGCAAAATAGACTTGACAAATTATTCGTGAAAAAAATCTCCTTTTAAACTCCTATATATTGTTGGACATTGTTCTTAAATCATAACATATTCACATATATTTCACAAGAATTTCTACTTGTTTTCATCGATCAAATAATGAAATGAATCATATTGTAATAAAAGTACTTTCAAAACTGTGAATCATAAAATGAAAGAGAGAGAGAGAGAGATTATAGTTTAACGTTATTTCAACCCTACAGGCAAAGGAAATAATTATTCAGCAAATTTTAAAATGAAACAGTAATTAGAAAAATCATTCATTTTTAAGACACTGTAACGCAAGCACAAAAATTAAGTCACAAAATGAATAATTTACGATGTATACCTGTTTGTTTAATTCAATATTTGCAACAACTTTTCATCAGTAACACAGAATTATGGATGGATGAGTTTCAGAAAAGAGATTAAAATGTTTAGAAAAATAAATGAAATTAATGAATGTAACAAAGAGATAATAAACTAATTGAATTATTTATTTCTTTTTAAATTTAATGCCATGATGAATTTTCATCCCAAAACAGTTATTATCATAATTATTGATTATATTCTGATGGAAGTTTATTTAAATTTAGCCCAGAAAATCCTTTTTTGTGAAAATTAATTCAACTATCGTATCTAAATTTCATTTTAACTGAACATTGCCATAGTTAGTTTGTACTTTAAACGTAAAACATTTATCTCCACAAATATTGAAACTTAAACGTAAATAAATGCTTTATAAACAAAATAGTGAAATCTTATGTTAGCTAGGGAGTTGGATATTTAAAAACTACGTAGCCATTAAAAATATATATGACAAAGTTACAAAACTGTAGATTTCAATATAATTTCAAGCTATTGAAGATTAAATATGAAAGACAATATCATTGCATATAGTTAGTTGATTTAAGTACAAAAAAAAGTCATGCAATTATAGTGGATATATTTGATCTTAGAGAATTAGCTCTTAAGGTTATCCTTTAATTATTGCTGTTCTGATTGGTCCTTAATTAAAAACATTTCACTGCTAGCACAGAAGGTTAACACAGTCAATTAAGTGAACGCAACAAATGCAAAAGGACTTTGAGAATTAGAGACTGGATAGTGAACCAGCTTCTTAAAACCAACCATCTACTCCCCATCATATCAATCGGATACCTAGAGGATGATTCTAATTTTGTTGATTTGCAAAAAAATGGAATAGGTCTAAAATGTAGGATTGGTTTTATACAATAAGATAATGATCTGGCGAGGAGAGAGAATAACTGAATGCGATTTCCTCCGACAGTGCCGTACCGGGAGGCACCTCGCTACAACCCGAGGCGGCGGACCAGCGCAGCCAATATGGGCACCTCCGGCCAGAACCACAGCGACCCCCGTCTGGAACTGGTCCTGTCGGGCGGAAACCCCTCCCTGCCCCTCCAACCACTCCCTGCCGCACCTATCCAGCTCCGACGGGGCATCCCCCACTCCGTGTCCGGGGAGGATGACGCAGCGGATGAGTCTTCAGGACCCGTTGTCAATCATTCCAACACTGGTGAGTTCCCTTCTTCCCTTGTGCTTTCCCCTCTCAACCCAATTGTGCAACTTAGAGATCTCACCACCACCATGCCGCTTCCAACAATAACGTTCAATATATATAATAAAGAATTGTTTCAGTAATACTTGATCATTTTCTCACACATTTGTCATCCATCTGTAAGGATTTTTTGTTTGTTTGTTTGATACCTGTAGAATACACCTTCTTAGACCCTTGCGCGTAGAATCCTCATCATAATAGTTGAACCAACTCCTTACTGATCATTTTCAACATTTCACTGTCTTAAAACGTTGAGGATTTGGTTTGGTTCATAACTCTACAGTCATTTTTTTTTTATCACACTTTGGGCTAATGAGACTGGGAAATACAGCTTAATGTAGATTCCGAACCACTCACAAACATCCCTGCCACCTCCAGGATTCGAATCTGAACATGGTACCAAAGGCCAGAACGCTAGCCAATTGGCCATCAGGCCGCATACGTTGAGGAACAACCAAAGAAAAAGGCTGGAAGTCATTAGATATAAGTTTGGTGGTTGTAAAATGGTTGATCAAAAAATTCCTATTAGAAAACTGTGAGTTCGTTTGATTAGTAAACACAGGTGCTGCACTACTGCGTTACACTTTTTTTCATTCATTCTTGCAGGTGTACTAATGTCAAACACTAGTGAACATGTACTAATGCATTCAGGAGGATTTATATATAATAATTGACACATAATTTTTTTTCTCCATTGGCGCAGCAGCACCCATGATGGGCCCAGGCCGTCTACCTACTGCCAGATTCAGAAACATGAGATGTTTTTATTTTTACGGAATAGGGTTGTCAGTGGATCCGAATCCGCCCAAAGTGGATTCCGAACCATTACAAACATCCATGGCAACTCTGAGGCACACGCCCGAATCCTGTGGCCCTGAGAGCTTGTCACTTGGCCAACAGGTCCATTAGTGTCATTTACAAAAGTATTTTTAACAGCAGGAACCTTAATTTTCATTCAAAAATACATGCAATTATGTATATAAATAAACATTTCGATATTGTTATATTTTGAAGATAAATAATGCCTTATATTAAAATTAATGCATCAAAAATAAACAGATACGCAATGTTACAGCAATGAAACCATATATCATTGTTATATAATAAATCAATAAGTTTAATTAATGCCTTAATGCAACGCATTCCACTAATGAATGTCCTTGGCCTAGAAGCAGTGGAAACAAGTGGCGCGGGCGCCAACAGCAGTGGCACGGACTCGGACCCCTTCGACTCGGCGAAATCCACCCCCATGATGGAATCGGTGTGCGTCTGCGTGGAAGAGTACAACCCCTCGACATCCGGGCACCTGCAGCTGGTGAAAGGGGACTTGATCGAAAGTAAGATTTGAACCTCTTTCGAATGCAGAAATTTTAATTATAAAAAATGCAATGTCTTATTTACATTTCAACATTTATGTTATATAAGTTATGTATGTTATAATATATATATATGTACAATATATACAACATGTATATTATATTTAAGATATATTAAGTTTGTATAAGCTTCTGGCTAAGCTACATTACATAAATATTTGGAATAGAGCTTTAATTGGCCTTGATATTTAAACAATTGATTTTTAGAGTATCGTAAATGCTATTAACCCTTTATAGTATTATCCCGGGTATAGTCGTATCTCATAATTGTATTTTTCAGAATCCCACGAGTTAATTCGTGCAAAATTAATTTTTTCTGAGCTAAAACCAGTATTTTGAGCTACATTGTATTATTCTAACGTAAACACGAGTATATTCGTGATTTGTCTAGCAGCAGGCAATTATTTGGCAATTTGATAATTTGTTATTAAATTTGGCAATTATTTTACAGCCAATTTTGGCAATTTCATGTTTTGCAGCCTTTGAACTCGATGCCTTTTAGTAACTAAAAAATGGGTGAGGATATGCATATTATTGTGTGCTTATGACCGCTTGCATTGACTTTCCTTTTTATTTTTTTTAAAAATAGATAAAAATGGAGGCATTTTGAGTGATAATAGAAGCGATGTATCCAAAGCTTTGACAATGAATCAGAGAATTATAGTTCTTATTAGATTGCTCAATCTGAATGACTGAATTTAAAAAATTGAATTTCTAAAATAAAAATAAACAACACGGGATAAAGTTATTGATATTGTTATGTTTCAGATGTTAATATAAAAATTATTCTGAAATATATCAATATTTGAAAAAAAAGGCTTACGGCCTATTTTAAAAAAGGCTTATCTTATCTATAATGGCTTAAGAAACCATGAATTCCAATAAAGATAAAATTCATTATAATTAAAAGTGAAGGTCTAATGAAAATTTTATTGACATAAATTTTAATTTACTTTCAGCTTTAAAACGCTCCACAATCCTGAATTATTTATTTCGGATTGTAAAGTGTTTGAAATACTGCAATATAGTTTCTTTTAAAAAGTCAATTCATCAAATAATTTTACGTATAAAATTCCGTTTCCAAAATACCCCATCAGTTGAATTATTTTTTTTTAAATTGAAAGTATTTAAACTAATGTTATATATACTTTCTTTTTATTTAAGTCACCACTGCATTTTTATTCATTGTAGTTTATTTATTTAAATAAGAATTGACCCTTCAAATTTATGAAAGTCATATCAATCAGCGTATAATTACTAATCTCTTGTAAAAGTTTCTGAAATAATTTCTATAATTTTCAATAAAGAAATTTATTAAGCATTTAGTCAGCATGGCATTGAAGACAAAAAATACTCAATTAATTTATTTTGTAGTAAAATTTAATATTATGTCCTACTCAGAAAGTAATATGTTTTAATATTAGACATCTTTTTTTAATCTAAAGAGCTGTTATTCAAGATGTGCAGTCCAATCTTAAAATGAAATCAGCTCGTGAACTTATACTGTTTTAAACTATCAGTATAATTTGTTGAAATTGGTCACTGAAATTGCATCAGTTTGATAATGATTTTAAATTAATCTTTTAAAAACTTTTCAACGTCAAACTTTATAACCTATTTTGTAAAACAGCATTACATACGACTTAAAAATCCTTACATAATATTTTTCATAAATTTATCAAGAAAATGCTTTAATAGCAGAAGATAATAAAACACTAACTAAACTCAAATCTGAAAAAAAAAAATCATTTTTGAAATTACGTTTACTTGGTCAAAACATTTATTAAACACAATAATAAGCCTTATTATTTGATTCAATATTAATTAATTCAAATATTTTTTTTTTTGGGACAGTATTCACAGTGCTGTTATATTCGTTTGTTATTAAAAATAACACTGATCTCTTTGCAGTCCTCGCAGTCAGTGGCAGTGGTTACTTGAAGGGCGTCGTAAAGATGGGGAGGAGGGGCTCTTTCCTGCCGCCTGCATCCAAGAGATGACCATTCGTTGCGCGACACCTTGCCGGCGGGAGGACGCTTGAGAGCTGACGCCAGGAGAAATTTGAATGCCAACAGGAAGTGGAAAACGTAAAATGCATTTTTTAATACCCATAAACTCCTTGCAGACTGCAAAAAACTAATGTACCATTGATAATTATAATTGTTTAGTTCCTTACATTTACGTAATTGTGGATCTTTGCTGAGTTAAGATGAAAATTATCGTAATCTATCTGCAATCTGCTAAAAAGTATTCTAACAATAATCGAAGAAAAACTTTCTTTTCTTGTCGAAAAGGCTTTTCCAGCTTCAGTTTGCCTCATCCAGCTAAACAGAATTTCTTTCAGAAAATTTCTTAGATGGACAATAAAAATTTTCTAAATAAAGCAATCATTCTTATACAAGAAAACAATTTTTTTTTTTTCAACTTTAATCAGTTAGCATTTATTTTTAAGAATATAATAGCTTTAATTTGAAAAATATACTGAAAATTTGTAAATTTTCTTTTTTTTTTTTTTTTTTTTTACATTCAGTTTACTAATGGCGCCATCTAAAAGCATAAAATCTGATGGAAAATTAAAATAAGGGTTTACTTCAATTAAAAAAAAATTGATGAAGTCATTTTTATAAATTTTAACAACGAATTTTTGAATAAAATAATAAATTCACAGGCTTTAGCTTTTAAGTTATTTTGTATCATACAGACATAAGTATAACAAAATACATATGCGTATAACTATGCACATTTTTTAAAATAGATTTTAAAAAAACTATTATTATTAAATCCAATAATGCTGTCAAATTCAGCTTCGGTAAAATTCACATTAAGTATTTTGGCTGAATAATATTTAAAAATGACATTATTTTGTTTTATTTAAGTGCAAGTATTTGTGAAATGCACCTTTCTAATATCATATCAAACTCTTTTCTTTGCAGGTTTGGAGAGCCGCGAACAGTTATACTCCACAAAGGAAAGAAAGGATTTGGGTTCATTCTGAGAGGAGCAAAAGGTTATCTTCCTTTCATTTCTTGCAATAATTCTGATTTTTATACTCTATTTTTTTTTATCTAAATCGATACATTTAAAAATTAATATATACTTTTAATGGAAGTTGGTGCCCGGTTCGTGCCTCAGTGGTAACGTGCGCCGCTGGCGGCTTTATAGAAGACACTTTTTCAAAACGAGAAATTCGATGGCTTTTGTGACGTTCAGCTTCTTGTCTCGTGAGTCAAACTGCCTGGTGGAATTTTTCCGGGTTTTCTCCATACGATACGCACATGTGGGGTATCATATGGGAGAAAACCCGAGTTTCTCCCTAAAGTTCCTCCCGAAAGGCCCTAACCTTCTTCAGCGATACAGATCCAAGTCAGACTTCTACCTACGGGAGATTCATCACAATAGAAACTGCCCCCTTTTTCTCCGTCCATGAAAAACTACCCATGAGATAACCGTCCAGCGCTGCCAGCCATTGAGGATGAGTCCCACACACATATTGTAGTTGGTGTCTGATTAACTTCTCCTGAATTCTGATTGAAATATTCCATCCAGTATTAGTAATAAAAAAAAAAAAATCCTTTTAATTGAATAAATTGCACTCTGTAGGATTATTATACGCTTAAGATGATTTTTTTAGAGTAATTTATTTTCATAGATCAATACTTGTTTTAAATCTGAACAATAAATCAAAATGTCAATTACTGTTTTCTTATAGTTTCTACAAAAAAATGAAATAAATAATATTACATTACCTTAATTTATAAACAATAATTTTTTTTGTACGAACTGATATTTTTTTAATATTATTTTATTTAGTATGTTAAACGATACTTTATTTAAAGTCAAATGGTAAACATTCAATGTAAATAAACCTAACTTATTTATAATAAGTAGGTTATAATAGTTAGGTTAACGATACTAAACCTAACTAATTCATTACATATTAGCGACCAGCCCTCTGATGGAAAGACAGCCCACAGAATTCTGGCCCAGCCTTCAGTACTTGGACGATGTGGACAAAGGAGGAGTTGCTGAAATGGCGGGGTTAAAGAAGGGTGACTTCTTACTAGAGGTGAGAATTATTTCCTTATTATCAGTGATTCTTTAAAATGATTTACAAATATCTTACAAACCGAAATTAGAAGGCTTGATTCGTTATATTTCAAAAGAAAATTGCTGAATTAGTAAAACATGATATTTAAATACTTAATATTTTGATAGACATCTACAGAAACAGTTTTTCCTTTTAAATATATGATTTGTATTATTTTATTATTTCACATATTTAATTTTCGAATAATATATATTATATCAGATTTTTATTACTTTTAATTTTTTTTTATTTAAAAGTAATTGATGTTGCTTTTAAATATTTTTATAATCCATTTTTTTTTTTTACGTATGTTTACTTAATTCAAAGAAATAAAAATTAGTTCCCTTCAATTTTAAACAAAGACTTACTGATTGCAAAAAAAAAAAAACATTTCTTTGAATTTTCGGCTAACCATAATTTAAATAAGATATCAAAATGAATAGACAGAAAATACTTAATTGCTGTATGCCAACTAAAGTAGATTACAAAATTAAAATTACTATAAGTTATAACATATAATAAACTAGCATATGTTCAAAATTTCCCGTATAATTATGTATATTTAAACTTGTCTAAAATTACACTTTATTGATTTAAATATTTATTTTAAGAAACTAACTTAACTATTAAAGTCATGATTTAATCAAATTTTAAATATGTAATAGCTAAGATTTGTGTCAGGATCAATTCATTTCTGATTAATAAGAAATATTTATTAAAAAATAATTTAATTTATTCAAAATAACTATATAGAAAATTTAATTATAAATATAATTATAATATAATTATAAATATAAAAATATTTATTTTATCAAATTAATTATTAAAGCGATGTTTAATGCATTTTTAAACATGTAATATCTGACATTCGTTTCAAATAAATTCATTTCTGATTAATTAGAAATATTTCTAAGAAAATTAATTGAATTTATCCAAAATAACCATAACGGAAAATTTAATTATAAAAATGTTGTATAAATTTTATATTATAAATATATAATATATTTTTAATGGTTTTTTATATATTAACGGTGGTTTATATGTATTATAAAAATTCATAACATTATTATATTTATAATATTTAAAAAATAATATAAATATATGTATATATATGTACATTATTAAATGTATGTAATTATATGTATATTATTTAAAAACTGTGAAGCTATCCTCCCATAATCAAAGATTAAAAACAATAAAAGTTATTTGGTGAGAGTAAGACACTGTTTTCTTTTCAGATCAACGGTCAAGACGTGTCGCAGGCGTCCCACGAGAGGTGGTGGCCATCATCCGGCAGTCCGGGGACCTGGTGTCGATGACGGTCGTCACGGTGATCCAGCAGTCGGCGGCGACGCTGCCCCCCACCGAGAAGCCCCAGCTCATCAACAGGCAGTGCGCCACACTGCCCAGGAAACTCTCCACCAAAAAGGGTATTTCCTTCCGCATTCTTCTCCCTTCCCTTTGTTGCTCGTGAGACAACTCTATGGAAAAATAACGGTCGGAACTTCTCTCCGCGGAAAAATCAATGCAGAAGAATGTCTTTCAAAGAAAGTTTTGTTTTTATGGTGTCCTTGGTTAAGTACCAGGGTGATTTGATTATAAACAATTAGATGTCGCTTTGTGATTAGATTTGAAAACAATTAGATGTCGGTTTGAGATTAGATTTGAAAAATAATTAGATGTCAACAATAAATTTATTTAAAAACACATGTGTATTGGTTGTCTTAATATTCAGAACAAGATTTACGAAAGTTGCGTTTCGCATTACCATTCGTTATGATAAAAGTACTCTTGATTCAAATAGACAATTTTGAGCCGAAAGAATTATTATATATCTAATTATTTTTCTTTGGTTGCAAGACAAAGATATGATCAGTCTCCTTTAAAAATTAGTAATTTTGCCTTTTGAGTATGTTGGACAATTTAAATACATTGGAACTATCATTAATAACGATAATGACATAAAACTTGAATTTATTAGTAGGAAATTTATGGCAAACAAATGTTTTAATGAGCTAATAAATCAACTCAAATAAAAAACTGATTAAGGTTAAAACAAAAATTACCCTATACAAAATCTTATTCAGACAGCAAGCACTGGCCATTAAATAAATTTTGAAAAAGATACTCCAAAAGATTGGTCTTTGAAAAAGAAAATACTCCGAAATATTTTTTGGTGCTGTTGTTAGGCAAAACAGAATACAATATAAGAACCTGATATTGTAAAAGTTGTAAAAAAAGCCGTATTAGATGGCTGGGACACATTTTCAGGTATAACGATTCAAATCCAACTCTAGAACATTCTAGTTAAATGCGTAAATGTATCATTTCTGTAAATATTTATTGAAATTTTCGTAAAATCATTTATTTTTTTTAAACAATGCATCAACTTTGAAAAATTTCTAAAAATCGAGAAACATTTCTTATATATTCTCTATTAGGTGAGTTTATAAAGGAGTTAGTACAATTATTATAGCTGGAAAAAAATATCAAAGTTAATTTAATAATGCGCATGTGGGTAGTTCCTCTAAAAATCCTCCCGGAAGGCACTGCCCTCGTCCTCCAGCTACAGTGAACCAAGTCAGATATCACAACATCCGTCTCGCACTACAAGACACTGAAGTTAGATACATTCCGATCTTAAATTAATATTTCAGTTTACGTTTACGTTTACGTATTTCAGTACGTTAAATCTTTCCACCAAACAAATTAAAATACTTCTGAAATTTTACAATAAACCAGTATTCGTATTTTTTTTGCTTGACGATATCGCATTTTAATTAGTGATTAATCTATTTCTAGCTCCGTTACCTCCCAAAAGAGACCCCAAAACGACTCTTTTCAGTTGGACGAGCTAGAGCTCGGTCAATGGTAGCAGGCCTGGCTGAAATTGGTGAGTCATAATCAGGTTTCTGTTACAGAAATAAATAAAATATTTATGAAGCATTTAATACTTATAATGCTTAATTATCATAAAGGGAATTTACTGATAATTAAGACGATAATTTATTATTAAATATCAATACAATATTAACAAAGATATTAAGTAGTATAATATATTATAAAAATTCTTATCTTTCAATACAAAACAATCATATTGTTGTATAACATTGTTGAGTTATTGTTGTTTCCTTCAATAAATTAGCAAATGTATTTTTAATACTTTAATTGAATCAAGTATATTGCTGCTACATTTTAAATCAATTACAAAAAAGGAAAGATACTAATGTTTTTAAAAACTTTAGTTTCCGATTTATTAAGGAGCTAAACGATATCTTATCTTTTAAAATCTAAATATGTATTCTTGATGTTTAAGTAAATTTTTTGGAAATAAAATTAAATTGATATCAAAGAATAGTTAAAGTTCATAAGGTTAATAAGGAATCGTTAATAAGGTAATCACCATTATAATGTCATATTGTTAACTGTCGTCATTAAACTATCAAATTTTGCGTCAATATTAATATCAATACAATTTGCAATTCAAAATTTTTAAGCAGTGAAATATCCTGACATTTTCTAAAATGTACCTTGAATTCGAAATCAAATTTGTAAAGGAATGGCTTTACTTTTTATTATTAATTCTCTAGATTTCTATAGAAGAATTTTCTACTAAAAGATTAATTAATAAAAGAAATATAATATTGTATTCAAATATGCTATATAATACTGTATACATATTGTAGGACAAATATGCAACTTGACAAACTGCATCAACTGCTTTTTTTCTGCTATTTTCAAAGTGTAACATTCATGACTTTTGTGAATCATTAATTATTTAAAACATTATGTTAAACAAATTTTCATTAGACTTTTTGGAATAGATTTTGTTCTATTTACCATTGAACGCCAACTAACAAAATTCTAAGTCCATAATATGAACAATATAACTTTCTTATCATTTAATATTTACTCGAAATAATCAATTGATTAAGGATAGTGTAATGATTTCTTTTTAATATCCAGAAGTATTGGACCACACTTTGAACGAATATGACTCAGAGGGGCGTTCCACAAAGAGCAGTTCTGTCGAGCATTCCGAACAAACCCAGCAGCAGCGCCACTCCAGAAAGCACGGCAACGACGACACCCACCACTGCTACCACAACCCCGACCTCGAACCATCAAACAACAACCACTGCAAGAACACGGCCTTCCTCTCACCACGTCAGCGCCACAGAACTAGAGGACTTCTTTGCTAGGCACTTATCGAGCGCAAGGCACCATGGAGCCATAAGAAACAGATATGCCACTTTGGCGAGAATACACAAGATGAAACACCACAGACGCTCAAAGCATAAAAGTAAAGAGGACGTGGATTACAGGTGGGTTCTTAAAAGTATCTTGAGCATAAATTTTATCTGAGAAGTCAAACTTTATTAAATGGACATTCATTAATTACATGGACAAAAATAAAAAAACCTGTAAACATATTATTGAAAATAACGACGGTAATGTTGTTAAAAAACACACACACTAAATAATTAAAGTTATTAAATTTTAAACATACTCTTAAAATTTTATGTGATATTTTTCTGAAATGTATCTATGTTCATAATCTCTTCTTCTAAAAATAGTTTATTAGTCATTGTATTTTTTAAGAGATATTTTTCATAATGCACCTAATATTACCTTAGCACTTGCACTTTTGAATATGTACTTAGTTTTAAATACTTTGGATCAGAAATTAATTGTCAAAATAATACCTTACCTGAAAAAAAAAACATAATTGTGTCTGCCAATAAGACTTTTTGTTGGGTTAAGAAATCTGTTTAAATCACAGTTCACAAGCAGAAAAACTAAATTCTTGTTATTAAAAACCCTTATCAGATCTACACTCATGTCCATAAATTAAGGATAATGAAGTTCAGGCAAAGAAAGAGACAGAAGCAAAACAAATTTGACTTATTTGTAAAGTCTATTTATTAAACAAAAGGTAAAAGAGCAAAAAAGATGCTATATGTTTGACATAATTAATAAAAATTGCGATTTTTACTCCCTGAGCAAATTTCAAAAATGAACCTATCTACAAAAAACAGTATAACATGGTTAGTATGATGGTTAATATGGAGTATGTCTCCCGGACGATGCAATACAGGCCTTACAACGCCTAGGCATGCTGAGTATCAAATTATCAATCTGATCTCGGGGAATATTACACCACTCATCAAGCAATGCCTCCGAAGTTCCGGTTGACAGGTGGGAGGGGGTTGACGGGCTAAAATTCGTCGGCCAAGCATATCCCACACATGCTCTATTGGATTCAAGTCCGGTGAGTATGCTGGCCAATCCATACGGGTGATATCCTCCAATTGAAGGCATTCGTCTACAATGTTTGCACGGTGAGGACGGGCGTTGTCATCCATAAACAAAAATTCCACCCATGGCGCCCCGAAAGAAACGTACATGTTGTTCCAGAATGACATCCCGATAGATGGGGCCTGTCATCGTTACACTCTGAACATGCAGGTCAGTTCTGGAACCAAGAATTATTCCTCCCCAAACGAGCCATCCTGCACACCGTAACGGTGTCGTTCAATGGTGTTCTCTTGGTGGTAACGGGTACCTGGCGCTCTCCATGTGAAATCCGGCGAGAATCAGACTGCAAACTAAACCTGGACTCGTCGGAAAACATCAAAACCACTGTTGCGGTGTCCACAATGCATGCTCTCTACTCCAGGTTAATCGCAGGCGACAGTGAGGTGCGGTAAGTGGAACACATCTGACAGGCCTACGAGCATATAGACCAATGTGCCCCTAAGCTTCTGTACACGGTCTGTCTTGAAACTGTCGTACCGGTAGCTGAAGAGAGCTGACGAGACAGGTCTGATGCTGTGCTCAGTCTGTTTCTTTTGGCAGTAACTGCTAAATACCGGTCCTCATTCGGCGTTGTAACTCGGGGCGACCTGTGCTGTAACGTCTACTCACATTATCATCATCTTGGAATCGTTGCCAAAGAGGAGATGAACTCTGGGCGATTCAAGTTCCTCGGATATTTCCAGCTGGGTACGTCCACATTCCAGTCGTCCGGTAATTCTACCACGTAAAAATCATCCAAATGCTTCCTTTGTGCCATAACTATGCGGTTATTGCACTAAAAGGCTTTTAAAGCGCTTGTGTACAATTTTACTTCTTTGCCACCATTCCTATATATACCCATCTCTTACACTCTCGTCATTGTGACGTACTATCTGCGCCATCTGGTGGTTTCCTGTAATTTGCATATTCTTCTTCAAGATGTGTGTGATAATTCTACAGGAGAAATTTTTATTTTAGAGTTCAATTTCTGTGTGATTCTGAATTATCCTTAATTTATGGACATGAGTGTATTTTGGTCTATGGTCCGAAACATGGACTTTGATAAGATCTGATGAGTTCCATTTGGGTACATTTGAGAGGAAGATTTTAAGGACTATTCTTGGAGGTGTTAGGGAAAGCGATTATTGGAGTGATACAACGCAGAAATTTATAAATGCTATAAATACCCAGATTTATAAAATGTATTAAGATCAATAGATTAAACTGGGCTGCTCATGTATTTAGAATGAATGATTTAAACCCTGTAAAAACTCGTTTTGGCAAAGCCACAGGGACAGAGAGGAAGGGGACGACTCACATTGCTATTGATAGACGCAGTTGAAAATGACTTCAATGTACTAAAGGTTAAGAATTGGAAGACCGTTGTCACCCAGAGGAATGCATGGAAATCTCTTCAAAGAAAAGCCTTGGCCAACTCTGGGCGGTCGTGCTATTGTTGATGATCATGAGTCATTATAGTTATTTATGTATTTAAAAATGTTTATCATAAAAGCGGTTCATGACCTTCAACTTACCAGCAAAATAGTCCATGAAATAAAAAAATTAAGAATCTCTTTGATAAAAAGCAACCAATCTAAATATTGTGGAATTAAAAAATTTATTTCTGAACTTAATTTAACAGTATTTCTTCGAGAATTTTGTACAAAAGTATATATAAACTGCATAGTTCATTTATACTATTCATAATCTCAATGCATCACGGTGTCAATTTTTTTTAGAAGAAAAGCTTTCTCTTTACCATGTAATGATCCTTTGAAACAATGTAAAATTTACTTTCATTGTTAACTTTAATGTAAATGTTCTTGGTTCTTAGTAAAGACATTTTTGCACTTTATTTATTTTTGTATACCAAACAACGACTTCTTGATTGCTATTCTAGAACTATAGTAAACGCCAAAGAAAACGCTATTTGTAACTTAGGTACAATAATTTTTTTTATTGTAGCAATCGATTGTCATTTTTTAATTTTAATTTTATTGCAACAGGGCCTGAATGGCCGAGTGGCTAACGCTCTGGCGCTCGGCACCACAGGTTTCGGGTTCGAGTCCCGGCGGTGCCATGGATGTTGTAGTGGTTCGAAATCCACTTTAAACCGTAGGTTCCGGTCGAATATGATCGTAGAGCGTTGCGGGGACATTGTTGCTCCGCGTCCGTGGCTTATCTTCAAGTTGCACGCGCCCCCTGGGTAGTGCAAAGTGAGTAACGTTTGTGCAGAGCTTGCCTTAAGGCATCCAAGACCAAGTGTCTAAGTGTTTGCCATCTGCATTTGAAGAAAAAAAATTTTTATTGCAACATTTAAGGTTTTGTCCTTACTTTTCTACATTTATCATTTCAATCATTCTATCACTTCTTTGATATCAGTTTTTCTTTTAGAAGCATGATATTAGAATACATACAATATAAGAATATTACAACATTTACTTTTGCTTGATAAATTATGTTAAATAACTTATTAACGAAAGTATTAAATTTGAATAATTCTGATCAAACGGGTAAAAATACTTACGAAACTCAATTTTTTTTTTCATGAAAAGCTGTCTTATCTTAGAATACTTTTAATTACTTTAATATACCTCTTAGAATACTGAAATGTAATGATCTAGTAAAATTATTTTTCAAAACGTATACTTGGAGTTTTATTTTTACCTGGAAATTTCACCGAATATTATTCTTAACATTAATATTCTTCTTTTTATTGGCGCAACAGCCCCATGGTGGACAAAGGCCGTCTGCCTACTGGCAGATTTCAGAGACAGGATATGTTTTCTTTTTACTGGATAGAGTTGTCAGCCCTACGCCAAACGCTCTGCAGTCGTACCTACTGCTGGTACCTACTGTTTAAAGCGGATTAATACAAACATGCATGCCACCGACGGAACTCGAACCCTTAACGTCGTTGTTGCTGTTAATAATAATAATATCCCACATTTTCAAAATATAGTACATAATACTTGAATAAAAGACTGTCCCTTAATAAACAATTCATTTTTTGGTATTAACTTAACAAAATTCATAGGTAAGGAAAAAAAATTAATTTAAATGTTTAAATCCAAAAAGAGAGATTTGTTGTTTATGTTAAAGCTTTAAGTGCTTTGAGTTTCAAACTTTGGATATATTTTTACCTGCTTCAATAGGAAATATTTTATTTTTTCCCCTTATTATTCATGTCATTATTCAAATTTTTTTTCTGGAAGATTGTTTGTATCATCAGTTTGAATAATAAACTTACGTTATTTGCAGGATTCCCAAGAACTACAGCAGCACTCCCGAGCTGACGTACCTGGCCGCTCCCGACTACGAAGCCGTGACCTACCTGAAGAGATGGCGGAGTCTGAGCGACCTGCACCCAGGCACTCCGGGAGGCATGCGTGGGTGGGATCGAAAGGGGTCTGGCGGGAGGGAGCATCGACACAACCGCAGGGACAAACCGGTGCACAGGCAGCACTCCATACCAGAGGCCACGAGAGCTACCCACGGGTAATAATAACCTTCGTGAATAACAACTGGCTTTTTGTGTTTGCTAAATGAAATTTGTTTTACTCACTAAACTTTGTAGTTTAGAACTAATTATTAAATATCAATGAAATTTATCTCTTTAAAGAAAATTATAACAAAAGGCAGGATAGACAAAATTCAACATATAAAAAAATTTTTTGAGAAAAATAAATACAAAATAAAATAAATTGTAATCGGATGGTTCGATATACAAGTTACCCATAAAATTTAGAATTTAATGTAAAAAATCAAAATAAAAACAATCTTAAATAATCAAATAAAGAAAATAATAAAAACAAATCATATTCAAGCAATAAGTCATATTCATCAGTTATTGTTCAGAACTGAAAAAGTAATATAAAAAAAAAAAATTTTTTTTAAAGTCAATTCCTACTTTTTTTCACTGTATTGCAAAAAGTCCTTTAAAAACAATTTTCATTCATTTTTTAAGTTTATCTGGCGCCATCTATTGCTAGATATGTGCAACTATTTGCAATTAATATTACTAGTGCAATTAATATTTGCAAAAAAACTGTATTCACATCCAGTGTCATCCACTACAAGTTGAAAAAAATGTATTTGAACTCGAGTGGATGAATAAAAAGTATTTTATGAACGATTGAAATTTTAAGCAAGATATATATAGGGAGAGTGTGAGCTAATAAAAGGAACTGAAAAAAGAAAATAGATCAAATAAAAAATAAAAAAGAATAGAACTTCAAAAGCTCTTGAAAGAAATATAATAATAAGGCATGTGAAAGAAATTTACAAAAAAAATGTAGAATTCCAAACGATTTTTTAAAAAGCACGTGAAATTATAAAAATAAATAAAATTAAAAAGTTTAGAATTCCAAATGATTTTATAAAAAAAGCTTGTGAAAATTTAATAAAAAAAAAATCATGTGAAAGAAATTTAAAAAATAATTAAAAAATATAAAAAAAAAACTGTAGAATTCCAAACGATTTTATAAAAAAATCACGTGAAAAAATTTAAATAAACCAATAAGAGTAGCTTTTGAAAGAAATTTAAAAACAAATAAAAAAGACCTATAAGAGACGTTAAAAATGGTACAGTACATCACTGACCCGTTCTTCCCGAAACAGCACCATATATTGTATGTGTAAAATATATTTATATATTTTATATAAATATTTGCACCCATATATTTCAGAAATAAAATGTCTGGACTAACTTTCAACTATTGTAGTTAATAACAAAAGTCGATAAATTTCGATGCTCTATTGCTCTTAGTGCGTCCAAGTCCTATTCTATTTCATGACATGTGCTGACAAACATCTGAGGTGTTTTGGAATAAATAGCGGATATGATAGATTTAGTTATTGCATATTAGCATCTGATAAACTCATAAAATTTTTGTATCCATGTTAGTAACAAATAGATAAACAGACATTGCTCATAGTTTTTTTTCCACATAATTTTTTTAGAGTGTCCATTTATTACTTTACATTATATTGAACATTCGAAATGACTAAGACGGATATAAGATCAACAGTAGTAGAAGTCTATTTAACTAAAAATTTAACTCTTTAAATACAAATGAAAAATAAATAATAATTAATGAAGTAAATTTTATTATATTTTGATATTTCATTAACACAGATTGCTCTTATAGAAGCTAAATGGGATTTTTTCAAATGTATATTTAATTAGCATTTAAAGCAATGTCATTTTCTTAATTTTTTTTTTCAAAATAAAATAAAATGTAGTGTACATTTGTTTTTGTTAAAATATTTAAGGAGGGATAAGTAAGAAAATATAGTATTGTTTTAGAAATATCACTAAGTTACTTATTGCAAATATAAAAGTGTTGAAGTTTGGTTTTCTAGCAAAGTGATTTATAGGAATTCTTCATAGAATATTTTTTATTAGTCTAAACTTTTATATACAAATCATTTTCAAATAAACTATAAAAAATATTTAATAGCTTCCATAAAAGTTTTGTAAAAAACAATTCAAATAATAATCAAGATATCCACAGACAAACGAATCATTTCCGATAGTTAATTAATAGTTAATAGCAGTTTCAATTCAATAGTTCGTGAATTTAAGAAATCGCTTAATGGGTAAATTAATAAAAGTTAAGTTTACCAAACCTTTAAAAATAATACAAATAAAGAATACATTCCTAAATTGTTCATATTTTTGGATTACTTTAAGTTGTTACTAAATTTCCTTTGTTCTTTTAGCGACATGCTCCAAGACAGATCTGCTACTCAGAGCTATCGGGACCATCTCTCATCAAACAAAACGGTTCGGACTACGCAGAGACGATGCCGGTGTCGGTGAAATCTGAGTGACAAATCCTCCGGACGAGCTAGTTGTCCTCCCCGTCCTACCCCCGCCGCCTCCTCCCGTAGGACAGGTTGTCAAGGTCGATGTATCCGTGGGGAGTATGCTGACTTGACAACGGGCAGGCTGCAACACAAATCCACGGCCATCATGTCAGCTTTAGACCCACGGACAGCGCGAAGCTGTACGCATCCCCCGATAATTTCATCACAGTCGCCTGAAAGAGCACCAGCCGAAGGCGATGCCGCCTTACTTAACGCGGTGAAGGTTCCGGATCAGGTCCCCAGTCCCTGCCTCCCCAAGATACCCCAAGCGTCTTCCTCGGTCTCGGAACTGCCTCGGTGGTAGGAGCAGCACGGCGTCGCTCGACGCGGACAACAGCAGTGGCGACTCGTCGAGCACGTACACCCCGTTCAAAGGCTCCCACCGGTCCAGGGACCACCCCGGAGACCAGGCTGGTATTCCACCAGACCGCAGAGGAACCTTGCGGAAGGTGAAACAGCAGGGGAAGTTTCCGGCTGCTGTAACGGGAATCTGCGAGTCAAAGCATTACCCTACCCTGTCCCAAGAAGCCGATTTCGACACCAGCGAAGAGGAAGACGCGACATCTGGATTGGAACCCAGAAACGACCTCGTCACCTTCAAGGCACCAGACAGCGAAACTCCCCAAAGAGCAGGTGGAAGATCTAAGTGAAGCCACCACCGAAATGGCAAAGCGCAAACATGACCCATGCGGAGAAAAGACTGAAGTCGCAGGCATCGGTGGATTCCGCCAAACTGCAAGCCGAGATTGAAGAATCACTGAATGAAGAAGCAGCGGCGAATTTAAAATCTGCTGGAAAATCGGATGTTCCTCCATCAGATGTTGTTCTGTCCGAAGAAACTGGTGAAAGAATATTTGTACGAAATGAAAACGACGTCGAGCGACCTCAATCCAAGAAAGTGGCTCCGATTCCTCCACCTAAAAAATCGGACGATAAAATCAGAGATGGTAGTGACGCTTCACAGGAGAGAAATTAAATTCAAAGGTCATTCGTGAAGTTTTTGAGAAGCAGAATCCTGCAAAGGATGAAAGAATCGACCAGGAAGCTTCAATGAAATCTTCAGGTAAGGAACCTATAGCTTTTAAAAGCTACTATAGTTCTCAAACAGACTGAAGTAGTTACACCTAAGAGACTCCTTTTAGAATAAAAAACAAAAGAACTGATTCATCAGCACAGTGCCCACGAGTTGTGCATATTAAGAACAAAGAAGAAATGATTAGAAAAGATAACAAAAGAAGCATCGAATCGGGAAAAGTGGTTAAATCTCCATCTCAAGGATTCAAAAAGAGACTGAATGACACATTGGATTCGTCAATCAAAAGACTGCTAATGTACAAAATGACAATCGAAATAAAATTGATACCAACTCGAATCAAAAGAAAGTGGCACCGGCCGTTCAAAAAAAAACCGAAGCAAGACGATGTTAAAGTACAGGAAGAACTTGAAAGTGAATTAATCAGAACACTTCAGATTGAGAACAACAACGAAGAGGGGCAACACGTCTCCTATCATCGATGCTGCTTCGAGATCTGTCAAAAAACATATACAATTTTGAAAAGAGGAGTAATGAACTGACCACCACTAAAGCCAATCTGTCTCCTAGGAGAAAAAAGCGATGTCATACGAATAACTCTGGTTGGATCACAACAGAAAGGAAATGAACAGGAAAAAGCTCCACCCGTAACGTCTATGAAAACATCAAAGTCTTGTCCGAAAACTTTCGAAAGAGGATGTTGATTTAGATATGGAAAATTCACTAACAACAGCAATGTTACATTCGGACGTGCATAATCAAGTGACGAGATTTTCTGCCGAAACCCCTACAACAATTGCATCAACCAATTTCAATGACGAATGGAGAAGGTCAGACGTTGTTTCACCGGTAAACATTCCGCAATATGTAGAAGCTGCAGTGAAAAAGCCTCCCGATACGCCTCCTAAAAGTGCAATGTCGAAACGAATGGATAATTTCAACAAAACTCAAACACTAGGACGTAAAGTCTAGTGAGCGAGATCTAGATTTCAAGATATTGAATCTACGCATTTCTCTGAGACAATGACTCTGAACAGACAGAGCCTGGCTAAAAGTGACGCGGCTAGATATCCAACAGTATCCCGAGTCAATTCTGCGAGGCTGGAAGAGACCACCATCAAACGAGAATTCCAGTTTTTACCGTCAAGCACAGCGAGCCACCGACCACAATGCTGCCACCTTCCAACCATGACTATCCTCAACAGCATCATAACAGAAATATGCCACCCATGAGTACCGGAGCTTATTTACCGAACGCAAATATGCCCTCAATTTAGAACAAATTCACTTTCCACCAAATCTTCCTTTGGAAGTTCAACAGAAAATCCTTGCGGAGCATATGGCAAATCTGAAAAATCGCGAAGTGTATGAAGAACCCCATGAAATCCATCAACAGATGCATCAGCCGAAAGCACCGGGGCCTATGTCTGCTCAGGCCAGACTTTGGATCACAGGCACGTGAAGTTGGCAGCTCCAGCACCCAACAGAGTCTCTCCACCGAAAACTCGAGAAGATGACGAATGCCTCAAACTCTGCCAACGTGTTGATAAGAGCTTACAACTCATTCGTCTTCAGGTCGATTCTCTGAGAATGGCTGCAGCTAGTGAGCCAGAAGTAATCCGGAACTCGTGCCACCGCCTCCTGGATTTAATTTCGCACCACCGCCTCCTCCTGGATTTAATTACGGACCTCCACCCCATGGTGTGGTACCCCAGGATGCTCCTCAGCCTGTACATATTGCTCCACCTCCCGAATTCAGCGACGAATCTCTGGCGAGACAGCGACGCGCGCAGCAGAACATGATCACAACAATGGACGCTCAATAAGCAGGCGTGTGGTGCCTCAGACACTGCAGGTTATCCCTATCCAGAACATGTCTACAGAGGTTACCACCCTTCTATGCAGTCTCCCCAAGATCACCCCACCACATGACCATGCATCACCATCCCCACAATATGATGCCCAATAACTTGACAGCCTCACCGACTAAGACAATGACGCTCTCCGTGGCGGGTATCCTCCCTCACCATAGTATTCCTCCCCATCAGCAAATTCGCCACGAGAGTAACTGTAACACTCTACCACACCCTGGATCTAGAATGATGATGCCACCTCAAGCCCTCCAGCAGCAGCATGCACTACCACATCATCGCCCCAGCAACCACAGCAACAACAACAACAGCAGCAGCAACAGCACCCTTATCCACAAGGCAGAACAACTAGAGACTCCCCGCATGATGGGCCCCATACCTCCCATACCACAACACAAAGAGTTCCGGCAAAAACCGTTACATCAGTGGAACATGAAAGATGTTTCGGATTGGTTAGAAAGTCTGTTTTCTACCGGGTACAAAATAACATTTGCTGAAGCTGGTATAACGGGTTCAAAATTAGCTAATATGGACAATAACGATTTGATGGGACTAGGGGTAAAACAAGCAGGACATAGACTTAATATGGAAAGATCAATAAAATGGTATCTAAAATAACATAGCATAGGATTATCGATGCCAAATATTGTATACTAACTATGTGAAATAATGAACCCTTTGCGAATTGCAATATTTTGAAATTTTTATCAACAGGAGTCCTAGTCACATTGAAACAAAAAAAAAACAAAAAAAAATGTTTTCATATCGCTGAAATTAAGAATGGTCTACGCAAAAAAAAAAAAAGCAATTTTTCATGATTACAGAAGTATAACCTTTCTATAATTTCTGCAATTAACATTCTTTGAATTTCATACTGATTTCTATAACAAGAAAAGAGGAAAAAGCGAGAATAAAATGGAAGCCAACACTGAAATTTTTATGAGTTGTTTCTTTTTGTTACTGCAAAATTTTACAGCAAAGGATATCACAATTAAGAAAAGTATATAACTTTATAATCTTGAAAAGGAAATATAAATTTATTAAAATTATTTAAATTCATTTATTTTTTATGATTATATAACTGAAAGCAATGAATTATATTGAATAAGGGAATATTTATTTAATATAATAAAGTTACAAAAGTATTCGTGTGCTTCAAATGCATTATAAAACAATTTTGTGCATAAAATTAATAAGTGATGTCCTTTGTTGTTGATGTTGTTTTGTAATCCCTTTGAAATGTTTGATAGACAGACATACTTTTTAAATCAAAATAAAGTCTTAAATCTAGAATGAAAGCAATCCATTAAAGTGTAAAAGGCTTTGCTATATTTGTTCTTTTCTATCAAAGTGTCTAATTATCAATTAAATAATTACAAATATCTATTAATTTATTTCAAAACCCAACACACTTTCCTAAAAAATTTTAAACTAACCCTATTCATAAAGTACATGGAATTTTTTTAAAAAAATTATGTATTTATGCATAAAAATAATAGCATTTTTTATTTCTTAAATAGTTTTTTGAAATAAGAGTTTGCTATTTTTTTTCTTCATAGTGGGGTTTATCTTTCATTTTTTTTAAAGAAGAAGATACTAAAGCAGTTGATACATTTAAAGTGTATTTTTCATTTCTTCTGTAGAATGTACATGTGTTATATTGGTGTAAATAGTGATTGTTAATTTGTGTTTTTCCTTTTCTATTCTGAGGGAAAATAATATCTGCTCAACAATGGGGCTGGCTCCTATCTAATTGTCTTCGTAACAATGTTTCTCAGTTTTACATGTGTGAAAGCCTTAAATTTACATGCGTGAAACATTATGTAAACTTTATTCCTTGTGCATAAGATATTAAGTGGATGATAAAGGCCAAAGCAAGTTGACATTTAAACGAAATGAAAAAATTAAAGGAATTAGATAAATAAATAAAAAAATGTTGAAATAATTTCATAATTGACAAATTTTAATTGAAAATGTTCAATTAAAATTTTTAATCGCATCTTTTGTTCATGATTTGCGATTAAATGAGATACAAAAGAATTCATTATGGTTAGTGTTGTAAATATAATTTCCGTAATTATAACTTAACATCCTGCAAACTTGCAAGTAAAATACAGGGTGATTATAATTAAAGTCCTACTTTCAAAATACTGTAAAAAAGAACCACTCATGTCATAATGAGTTCAAATTTGAATTGAAGATTCTTGAAGAAGGGGAAAATGGTGCAGAGAGTACCAAAAAGTGTATTAATGGATGGCGCTGCATGTATAAAGAAAGTGAGAAATTCGGCTGTCAGTGACATTTTGAATCGAAATGACAACGTATTTGGCATGAGTTGCAGAGGCATCAAGCACATTGCAACTGTAGTGTTCAATGTGCTTGATTGTTTCGGGTTTTAGACGGAAAAAATGACTTCTAATCGTTCAACGGTTGTGACACTGTTAGTGAAAATCTCATCCACCACTGCAAGGTCATACCAAATTGGATGGGAAAATTGGTGGAACTTTTTTTGGAACTTTCTTGATGCCATACCTTTCTGATTGTATCTTCAGTTCAAATTTGAACTCATTGTAACGAGTGTTTCTTTTTTTTTTCGCAGCATTTTGAAAGTGGGACTTTAATTACAATCACCCTGTATACATTCATTTATGTTGATCTCGTTAATTATCTTTTCTAAATGCTATATTTCAAACTATTTTGATGAAGATTTAAATAATTAATGTATTTTTAATTCTTCAATGTATAATATACTGAGTAATGCTAAATTATTCAATAAAATCAAAACATATAAATGCTCTTAACATTTACTTTGCAAACAAAAAACTTTGTCTTAACAAAAAATAGTTAATTCCCATTTAAAACTCAATGTTATATTTATCCAAATGTGGATAGATTTTTATTTGTTAAAGACAAATAAATATCCAAACAATTATTACAACAAAAAAGGCTTTTGAACTGTGCTTTGGTCTTAGTACGTAAATCACACAGCCTGTAAATTTAGCTTCTTCTATTCGTTCGCTTGTACTTTATGTTGTGCTGTAAATCAATAGTGATTTTTGCGCGAGTACTGTGTATTAAGTGAAAAAAAAACTGACTGTACATACTTAAAACTACCTTCAACTTCTGTCAGCGTATTGCGATAATCTTAAATGGTGCTTTTTCTTTTCTTTTATAAATATATAAATATATACATATATACAAAATATAGATTTGAATGAACTTGTTTTTGGAAGTACGAGGCTTTGACGTACCTGACATAATTACTGCTAATGTATTTTAATATAACGCACTCACTATCAATCTTTTCCAATTTTCTATATGATAGATGTAAATTACATTAGAGAAACGAAATTTTAAAAAATTTGCTACATACATCAGTTTGTTTACTTTAAAGGGAAAAATCCAGGTATCAAATTCTTTTTTTTTTTTTTTCTTTAAGTCCAAAAAATTATTTATGCTTTAATGCAACAAACAAATATCGTTCAATATCTTTTTTCAAATAACTTAACAATAACTGAGTACATATCCAGAGCCTAATATCCTAAGTATATCAAAGTTAAAACAGAAAAAAATCATCACTTTAGATTGATAAACATATTTTATAAAAAAAAAAGTTCAGGTATTAGAACTAGTACACAATGTTTTTCCCAGTTCTTGCAAAAATATACTTTTTTTTTTTTTTTTAAAAACAAAATTTGAAAACGAATTGTTATCTGAATCAATTAGAACTAAATTTAAAATGAATTATTATATAGAACTCACTTCACGTGTTTAATTTTTACAAATTTCAATTTTGATTTAAAAATGTTAAACTGTTATCAGTAAATAAATTATGTGGAAATTCGGGGTGATTATAATTAAAGCCCCCACTTTCAAAAATGCTGTAAAAAGAATCACTCTTTTACAACGAGTTCAAATTTGATCTGAAGATACTTGAAGAAAGAGCAAATGGTACGGCATCAAAAAATAGTTCCAAAGTGTATTAATAGATGGCGCTGTAAGCGGCATAAAGAAAGTGAATTCGGCCGTCAGTGATATCTTGAATCTAAATTGCAGCGTATTTGACATGAGTGGCACATTAAATCAATTGTAGTGTTCAATGTGCTTGACTGTTTCGATTTCTTGACGAAAAAAATGTCTTCCGAGTCATTCAGCAGTTATGACACTGTTAGTGGAAAAGCCATCCACAACGGAAAGGTCATACCAAATTAGATGGGAAAATTCGGTGGATTTTTTTGGAACATTTTTATTGATGCCATACCGTTTTCCTCTTCTTCAAGTATCTTCAGTTCAAATTTGTACTTATTGTGACGAGTGGTTCTTTGTTTACAACATTTTGAAGATGGGACTTTAACTATAATCGCCCTGTGTATAAACTATTCTATTTGCACAGTGTGTTGAACCCTAACACAAGAAACTATTCTTAACAATGACAAAATCTTCCATACTCTGTTAAGCAGAGCTATTGAAAGATATATCGTTAAAAACAAATAAATAAATCTAAAAATAAATATATTAAAAATAACATATTTAATAATTAATAATTAAAATTTTATTATTATACTTTTTAAAATTGATTTTCTTGGAAACTTATAAGCAATAAGCAATTTTGTACTCAAAGCTCACTATCCGTACAGAGACATTGCTTGAAGTTTATAAAAATTATGTGGCAACGGGGAACATGTTTGTATGAATGGCCTATGTGTTTATACCTTTACATTTCATAACGTAAATCATTTATTTAAATGAGGGATACATTTTATCATTTGTTTTGATAAGAACAAAAAAAAAACATTTACATAATAAAATAACATTTTTAACAATTCTGAACTGTCATTTGAACCTTGAATGTTAAATACTTCTTCCTAATTTTACAGACATAAAGATACTTCCTGTCAAAACATTTTATTCAAAACTGTATCATTTATTTATGTCTTTTCTTTTTTTTTTTGGAACTACTTGATATCTATGTACAGTCTTTAAGAAAAAAAAAGTTCAATTTTAAACATTTTGGTTTTTAAATTCAACCATTCGTGTGTTTTGTAGTAAATGCTTCTGTATAAACCAAAAAGATGAAATGAATGGCAGCGAATAGGAAGTTGTTAATAAATAGTGCACATTTTGCATGAAAATATCGAGTGCTGTTTTTGTTTTCATTTATTGTCATACAATCACTGTCGTATATACAGACATATTTTTTTTTACTCTCAATAGCAATTAATAATATTTCAACACATGAAGAGTTAAATTTGAATAATAGACAAAAATGCCATGTTATTTATTTTCCATGTTTATCAAAAGTGACATCATTTTACATGTCTTAAAATGAATCTTTTTTTTTAAAATTCTAGTTGTTGTTTCTCACTTTTAATTTTAAATTTCTCTTTAGCTTTCAGGTCACATACTAATATATCGACATTTGGCCAAATAATTTTAGTTTTTTCACAAGAGGATGTGTAATTTCAATTATATAATGTCTCTGATATAACCAATAACAGTTGATAGCACCATCAGCCCGAAATTTAAAAGCTATACAAGTTACCTGCAGGCAAAACCAATGGAACCATTTGGTTCAAATTTACAATTCGTATTTATTTTTCTTCTAGAACGGCGCACCAGCCTTATGCTGGGTCAAAGCCATCTGCCTACTGGCAGATTCCGAAACATGAGATATATTTTTTTTTTTACGGAGTAGAGTTGTCAGTCCTACGCCCAATGCTCTGTAGTCATATTAGAACCAAACCCATAGTTTAAAGTAGATTCCGAACCACTACAATCGCAACTCGAACCCGAAACCTGTGGCATTGAGCGGCAGATACTCTGCCATTAGGCCTCTCTGTAGATGCTTACTAAAAAAATTTTTTTTTTTTTTTTTTTATTTCCAATGGCAGATTATGAACAGTTACAGCAAAAAAAAAAAACAATAACAACAAAAAAAAAAAATAAAACATACAACAACAACAACAAAAAATAATACAACAGGACATGCTGAAACAGAGTTCATTCATCTAACAATAATGCCAAGTTGCAGATCTTTTAGCCACTAAAAAGTGTTACCAGGTGCACCACGGGGAGGTAGATCTTCTGCGCACCCTAAAGTAAAAGTACTAAACAAAAGTATACATAATAGCTCTGGGTTTGTATAGGAATAATTATCTGTTTGCATTTTGTCGCTATTTGTATACGAT
Organism: Caerostris extrusa; assembly: GCA_021605095.1. Taxonomy (NCBI): domain Eukaryota; kingdom Metazoa; phylum Arthropoda; class Arachnida; order Araneae; family Araneidae; genus Caerostris; species Caerostris extrusa. The sequence continues at coordinate 16,316 of BPLR01009440.1, read as the reverse complement.
ACAGTTTTGTAACTGTGAACTTACAGTGGGCTATTATTCAATTAAGATATACCGACCTGCCCGAAGGCTTACGGAGAACTGCATGGCTAGAAGCACGGCAGAACCTACTAGTACTAGCTGGATTCCGCCTTATCCGGCTCCACGGATAGGGTGATATGTAATAAGTACAACACCCCCACCGCCTTTGGCTGCCCTCGACTGGGCTTGTTGTACTCCAGGGCATCAACGTTCACGCTATAGAACGTGTTCGAGAACACCCGCGGAGATGTATGGGTCTCTTCGCCGTCTTAAGTGACATTTCCAGGGGGCACCACGAGGAGGTGGACCCAAATCGCCCCCCCAGTGGGCTATTATGGTAGATTTCGGCATATATATTTATACATAGAATAATTTTTGTGCTTTCTACCAGATTTATATATCATATATCCAAAATATGGTTTGCAGTGATTCGGAGGCTACTTTAAAACGTGGGTCCAGCTCTAATATGGCTATAGAGCATTGAGCTGATATATAGAGCTGACAACCCTATCACGTAAAAAAAAAAAAGCATATCTCGTCTCGAAATCTGTCAGCAAGCAGACGGCCTTAACCCACCAAGCAGCTGTTCCATGATGAGGATGGTTACAAAATTATGTAAAATTAAAAAAAAAAAAAAAAAAAAAAAATAGATTTAACGGTAAGATACTGAGATTTTTTTATTAGATTTATCATTTCTGCGAAAAGTTGAAGCAGTACCTTGGGCAATTTTTCAGACAACAGAGGGCGCTGCACAAAAGCCAAGTGAAAGAGTCCCAAAAATAAAATGTTCCAAATGCAGCATACATCTATGTTTAACGCCAAGTGAGTGTAAACTGTTCTATGGAATTTCGAGCTTACATTTTTATGCACAGAAGCTCAAACATTTTAAGCCGTTGTTACTTCAAAGTAACAAAATGAATTAATTATAATAAAATTGTTCAAGCTAGTAAAATTTTTAAATCTGTATATACAGATTTACAAATGTTGATTTTCCGTTGCATAATTTTTTTTTTTATATTTAAGGAAGAAAAAAAAAAATCTGTATCATAAAGGGTTAAGAGATAAAATTTTAAAAGACGAATAATTAAATGAATAATTTTTCTTAAAATTTTAACTAACAATTTTATGACGTCCTGTGAAAAATTTTTGGTTTAAATGTTAATTCTTAATTTATGATATATACTTTAGATATTATAGCAGACAAAAACAGATGTTATAGCAGACATTTTTATATAAATTTATGACGAATTCTGGAATAAACACGAGAGTTTTCCAAAAGAATGAAATAAGTTATCAATTGCAATTTTATTGCTTCTTTTTTAGTAATCTTTAGAAAACATTTGGTTAAATATGCCACCATGGACAGTAATACATTCCAATTAGAGTTTATGTATTGTACTAGTTGACATACAGTGTAGAAAAGAGGCCAAGTAGTTTCCTAAATTGCGACAACTGAAATATTTGCAGAGAAAATACATTCAACTGATTCTTAAAATGAGAGCTTATAGATGTCCTAATAAGAAGCAATTAGGCCATGATAAATTGGGTAATATCAGTGGCCTAATTAGGTGAAATAAATAGATTCGTATGTATTAGTTCCCCACACTAATTAATTAAGTGGTCTACTATTACGTAACTGAGTAATCGAAACGAAACAATTCCAGAAAAGCCTTCTTTCAGAAAATAAATACGATATCTCATCAAATTGAATAGATATTGTATATAACACAACCATTCTTTTGAAATTTAAGCTTTTTTATTTATTGTAAAAATATTTAAAAAATTGTAAAAAGCAAGTAAATGTAGTTTTTTTGAAATGTCTGTGATGGTGTCAAAATTATCACTTACGCCTACACTTGGCTCATACCAATCCTACACAAAATTGTGTTGTGTGGCGCGAAAATAAATAAAATTACTTGAAATACAATAAAATATTTATGGTTAACATTATGTAATATCTCTTAAAATTATTGAAGGAATATCTATGATTTTTCAAGTTATTAAAATAAGAAAACAAGAAAATTATAAATGATATTTCAAACTACAAAATACTTTCAAATTACACCAACTGATTTAGTTTTAAAAACAAGACAAAAATGGTCTCATGTACGAAGTTTTATACAAATTAGTTTAAAATTTCATTCGTTCACACATTTCCATGCTAAATCATATCAATTATTGTTGAACTTTTGCAAATAAATATTAGATTTTAAACATCATCCACAAAATAATTCTGATTATAATTAATTGTTACATGTATTGTGACATAAAAAAGATAAGGCTTATTTTAATTTATTATTGACATTAATTTTTCATCATTTTCAGTACGAACTATTTCGTTTCAATATTAAACATACTGTCTTTCATTATAAAATATTAGCTGTACATTTAGGTATCAAAACACTATAGCAATGAACCTGATCGATTTTCAAGTCAATTCAAAACAGTAGTGTGCAGGTTGGGCTACCAGATTGTAACTGGGTGTGGTTGGATTGAGATACTAAGTTGGATTGAGGTGAGTTGGATTGAGGCACAGGTTGAAGAACTCACAGCTTTATTGACACACGCACGTACAATTAGAGACATACCATATTTAACATATTTAAAGACAGATCATTATAGGTTCGTGGAAGGAATCCATTTCTAAGTCGAAATCTCAAAAATCGGCTATGCGTAGGGTGTGCGAAATATAGTTACTCTCCATATGAGTCTGCAGGCCAACTGATATGCCGGGATGTGCTAAATATATTTCCTCTCGGGATGAAAGACTATAAGCCAAACGTTTCTCAGTGGGAGCGTAGGTTATGCTGCATTTCCTTTCGGGTGAGAGTCTCGAGGCGACTGACCATTTTCTACTGAACGCCACAGGGGGCGCTCTGACCAGTGTATAAGAAGAAGCACAGTTACAATACATTATTTAGTAACTTGACGAAATAATTGTAATCTTATTGAAAATTAAAAAATAATTATATAAAACAATAGAGAGTATTAACTATTTTTTTACATAAAATATAACGAAAATGAAATGTAATCGCAATTGACTCGATTAAAAACCACCCCCTGTAAATCCCCACGTGCCTGCTTACTATAAAAGTTAGGGTTTATTAAAAGTTTTAATCGAGTTTGTTTTCATTAGATCGCCACCTTTTATGGTAAAAAATGTTGATGGTGGTTAACAGATTCAGGTGAAATTATTTTTAACGAGGGTTGACCGTTCTTTTTGTCCATGATGAGGCGGTCATGGTAAAGGTGGTGATTTTTCACCAAAAAATAAGCCCCACTTTTTTTATTTTTCTGTACTGATTTTTCTATCAACAGTTCGAGGAGTCTCCAAACCACACTGACTCCTAAGGTCAAGACCTAACTAACTAACGATACCAACATACTGTAGTTTTGAATAACATGCAAGTTGGCGTTTCCAAACTATTTGGAAATGAATAACAGAAATCCGTGAAATGCTGTTTGAAATCTCAGCAATTGCTGTTTAAGAAAGTAAATTCTGAACAAAAAGCAGCAACTCGTGCTAGTTTCGGAATGACTCATTCAATAACAAAACATGGGAAAGCATTTATTGATGGCAAATTAATCAAGGATTGCATTGTTGCAGAAGCAGCAAAAGAAATGTGCCCAGAAAAAGGTAATTTGTTTAAAAAAACATCAGTCCGTCAACAAAACTTACGACTCGAAGAGAAAGTATTATTGCAAAAATATAATAACTCAATAGTTTGAAAAAATCGACACTTAAAGTGGTTGTATTTGGCTCTGGATTAGCCAACAGATGTTTTAGATAGTGCTCAAGTGTAATTTTTTTATTCGAAGGATAGTTAAAAACACCGAAGTGTATTGAGAGCTTCTAGACGTTCCCAGCACGACCACTGGAAAAAGATATTCTTAAAAGGGTTGAAATTGTTGTTTAGGAAAGCAGTCTTCAATGGAAAAAAATTAATGTGTATCACTATTGATGGTAGCAAAAGCATGTATGAAAAAAAAAAATATTATAAAATGTCTTTGGTATAGTATGAAAGGAAGTAGAAAGTGGCAGTAGTTCAAAACCATTAATCGTACATACATCATTCATCAACAGACTTTGAGTGGTAAATGCTTGGATTTGTCAGACGGTTTAAAGTCAGCAGTTAATTATATCAAATAATATGCTCTCAGTCGTCGTCAGTTATGCCAGTTTATTGAAGGGAATGGAGAAAATGACTTAACATAAACCACAGTACGCTGGCAAAGCTGCGGAAAAAAAAAAATCTAACGCGAATTTTTGAGAACAGAGCAGTAACCTTAATTTTCTTGAATAAAAAGAATTGTCCTCTTGCTGATTTACAAAACAATGAATGGTTATGGAAGTTATTATTTTATACAGATGCAACTATATAGTATGGCCTAACTTAAAATTACATCGAGAAAACCAACTTCTACGTGATTTATACACTCATATTAAATTCTTTCAACAAAAAAAATGTTTTGCTTCATTCACAAATGAACACAAAAAATGTTTCACGTATTTTAATATATATACTAAACATTCCGTTAGCATACTAAGACTTCATTTCCTAGATTTTACAAACGAAACTTTGGATGTTTTAAGAATAAATCTTACGTTTTGTTTTTCCAGATTTCAGTGCAATTTCAAACGACATCAAGATTTTTCGAAATCATTTTAACGCCGACATAGAAACCCTTGCCTTAAAACTTCAACATTGATTTGCAGTGTAGCTATATGTTTAAAGAAAAATATTTAAATTCGCCATTGCTGGAATTTTATAAAAGTTTTTCCCTCACACAGTTCCCTCAATTGCAAATATTTTCTCGGGATTTTCTTACTGCTTTCGAAACTACTCATATGTGAGAAAAATATTCTTCAAAATAAAAAATATATATATAAAAACCCAGGTGCAGTTAATTGATGAGAATTTGAAGTCGCTACTAATATTTTCTTCTAGTAAACTTGATTCACAACTACAAACAATTGCCAGTGGAAAGTTACAGTTACGAATCTTACTAATCATAATTATAATGTTTAATTTTAATAAAGTGAATTACCTATGTACATCACTTATTGTAAGTCTTTAGGACAAATCTCATATCGTTAATTGCAGTTAAATTATTCAATTTCATTGTATTTCTTTTAAACGGCCGTTGCATAAAAGTATCTGATTATTATTTTGTATGATTTATTTACATTGTAAATTTTGCAAGGGAAGCCAGTTAAATTGTGGAACGCTGGATTAATAGTTAATCGAATTAATGCCAAAGTTTGGAGAACTCTGATATAGTCTAAACTTTAACATTAATCCAAATTAAATTAATTAAATTAAATTATCTATCGCCATTAATTTAATTAACTATAAAATAAATTTTTTTTGAATATTTTTCATGCAGCTATGATAATCAGGATATTTTTCATATTTATTCATACACTTATTGGTAATATTTAACGACCTTGACATATGACTGGAATTTGAAAATAAATTGGCAGTGAAATTTGAGAAAAAAATAAAAAAAAGGAATATTTATAACAAAAAATTAAATATTTAATATAAACTTAAATAATTAACTAACTCCTGGCAGTACAGTCCCTGATGGTCTGCCTACTGTCTGGCAGATTTCGATAGAAGAGCAGGTTTTTGTTTGCAGGGAAGGGTTTACAGCCTTTGCCCAACAGCCCAATACTCTACAGTCATGCTAGACAGGGACCTGCGCTTTAAAGAGGATTCCGAACCACTACAAACATCCAGGGAACGGACGAGACTCCGACCCTAATTCTAATATCTTTTTTTTAATAATTCTATCGTACCCAAATTATCTTTTATTTTAATTCAACTATTTCTTCATGGTCTATTAATGTTATACACGAAATATATGTACACAAAAAATTAAATTAATAATTAAATAAATTGAGCAAATAAGGTAATGCAAATCATTTTCTCATTATCTCTATAGCCTCATAATTTATACCACAAATACACATCTTTAAAGTTTCAATTCAAATTTTTCTAGATTTTTATTTAATTGGTGTTTTTTTTTTTTTAATAATCAGAATATCTAAAGAATTATAAAAAAATAATTAAATAATAATTAAATGCATTGAACTAATTAATTCTAATTTATACCACAATATCATATCTTCAAAATTTCAATTCAAAATTTTTTTCTCGATTTTTACTCATTTGATGTTTTTTTTCGTTAATCAGAATATCTAAAATAAACGCAATCTGTAAAATGACTTATAAATTCTGACCCTTCATTTCAAAATAGACGAGTTTAAACATTAGGAAGAGTGCCCCACTTGATAAATGTGTTTGATTAGCCCAGCATGGCTTTGAAACGCGAATACAAAGCAAACATGGCCAAATATGCGCGACACTCAACGTAAATTAATCTTTCATGTTTTCGTTATCGTTCACTTGAAAGGGAACTATTCAATAGAGCTCATTAATTCATTCAAAGCCGGGCAACCGTAATGTTTTAATTTCAAAGTTCATTCAAAATCTAAGCTTTGCCATCAAGAAGATTTCCATTTCAACTATTACTTAAGTAATGATAATTACTCAAATAGCTGCATGTATTGAAAAGTGGTAATTAATCCAAAACATTAGTTTGAAAAATGCAGAAAACTGCCGTCGCTTTTCTATTTCCCAAAAAATATTACCCAGGAATTATTTGCTTGATGTGGATATTTATTTTAAATACTGGTGAATTTGAATGCATTGATATTGGTAAGATATTTCGTTATATTTTATAATAAAATTCAACGAATTACTAAATATGAAATCTAATTATTAATACTTTTTGTTTTAGATTTCTTTTTATATCAATTTGATAATAATTACGCTGAAAATTAACTTTTTGTTTAAATTTCATTTGTGTATTTCTTGAAAAATATTTTTAAAAATCTGAAATACTTATGCAAGTATGTTTAAAATAATAATATAATATGTATATACAAAACTTTAAGGGGCCTGATGGCCGAGTGGCTAGAGCTCGGTATCACAGGTTTCAGGTTCGAGTCTCGGCGGTGCCGTGGACGTTTGTAGTGATTCGGAATCCACTTTAAACCGTAGGTCCCAGTCTAACAGGATCGTAGAGCGTTGTGGGGGTAATGGTACTCGGTGTACGTAGCTTATCTTCAAGCTATACACACTGCCTGGGTGCTAAGTGACTAAATTCATTGCAGCCCTTACATATGGCATGGCGATTAACTGTCTAAGTATTTGCGAGCTGCATTAGAAAAAAAAAATATACAAAATTTAATTCATCATATTTGGCTAAACAGTCCATGGTGGGCCAAGGTGCTCTACCTACTAGCAGATTTCGAAACATGAGAATTTTTTTCCGTTTTTATGGGGGAGTTTTGTTAACCCTACGCCAAACCTCTTGGTTTATCGTTCTAAGGTCATAATAGACAGGTGCCTACGGCTTTAAAGTGAATTCGAACCATTACAATCATCCATGTTACAGCCGGGATTCGAACTCGATATTTGTGGTACCGAACACAAATAATTTAATAATAATGTATATTAGATTAATAGCAAATTATGCTACTTTATTTTTACAAAGTGTAATATAGTTTATTATTACTGTTAATTCTCAATGTATATTAAAATCTTTATGAAAAATTTTTAATTAATTCCAATATTTTTCCGAATGAAATACTTTTATTAAGAATGCTTTTTATTTAAGTTACAATTTTAAATTTATAGAAAAAAAATATTATTTTTTTTTTGTTTTACTATTTTAATACATAAAAATGTTACTACACTAAACTAGCTAGAACATCTCATTACCTATTTCTAATATTTTTAAAAACCGGATTACTAAAATTCAGTGAACCCAAAAATTAACATAATGCTTATGTAATTTTTAAATTTCATCTTTACTCATAAATAAGATGCAATTACAATTAATTATGAAAATACTTGAAAATATTCAGTATATGTCAGTTTTAATAATAATAAAAATTGAATAAAGCTTGAACAAAATTATTAATAAAATTAAATATATTACAATATAAAATACATTTACAATATAAAATATTTTAATAAGATTTAAGGTATGGAGTTTTTAAAAAATATTTTAATTACATTATTTTTTTTTAACTTTTTCAAATTTTTTAAAAAATTATATTTGAATTCATACACAACTGGAATCCTATTAAATAATTATTTATAAATACTGAAATCGATGAAATAAAATGACACCTTATTTGAATACCTTATTTTATAATGAATAATAAAAAATTACAACATCATACAATGTATTAAATTATAAATGATAATTTCGAATCACATTTAATATAAAACATACAGTGTCCCAAAGTATGTTCCCAAATTGTTGTTCCAAAAGTGTTCGTACACTTATGAAATATACATCTATCTATTAATAAAAATTTATATTTCTCAATGAGAAATTTTTTTTTTGCAATATCTATAACTTTTTTTAACTGTTAGTTATAACAATTTAAAATTTTTTTCTTAGTTTCAATTTTTTAAACTATCTAAAAACGAAGTAAAACTTTTTTGAAAATCAGTAATAAAAGAATTCGTACAAAAATGTTTTTGTTTCAAACGTGTTCGTACATTTATAAAAATAATGTTCCATTCATTAATAAAAATTTAATGTTTCTTAATGAGAATTTTTCGCAATATCTACTGTTTTCTACTGTACTAATACTACTTTACTACTTTTTTGCTTAACTGTTTATTAGTCTAACTATTTAATCAATTTTTCTTAGTTTTAACATTTTATTAATTATTGAAAAACGAAGTAGAACTATTTTTCTAAAATAATCAATGAGCAATTAAAAAAGTTACCTCACAAGAATCTTCAAACACTTTAAATAAACATTTCCACCTCTTTCACAACCACAACTTTCAAACATCTGGGAATTGAGCTCGCCATTTTTTTTCTTTCTTTGTAAGTTCTGTATCCTTTGTAATTTCTGTAAGATCCTTTATTCTTTTATCATTTTTGTCTTTAGTTAAGTTTTCATTTTAATGTCATATCATCGTTTTCTAATCTCCAGTTCTTTTCATATGTGTTCGACAGTTACTTAAGTTTTTTAAATAAAGATCTTGATACTTTGCCATCAATAAATATCAAACTAACTACTCCTGATGCCGACATCATTTCCTTCTTTAAAGAGTTTTATCACAAACTGCACCGTTGAATTAGATAAATTTAGTAATTTATCAACATTCTGAATTGATTTGCTACTACTGTGATGACGAAAAATACAAGTTTTCGAATGCCGTTCATTGTTTCCTTACGAATATGATCCATTTTTAGATAACAAATAAATTGGAACAAACTAAACAAATAAAGATTAAAGCCAAACGATTATTTAAATGTCACCAATACTATTGCAGAAACTTCACCAATAATAACATGGAACAAAGTAAAGATTAAAGCCAAACGATTATTTAACCGTCACCAATAATATTACAGAAACTTCGCCAACAATAAATATTAATAGTTCATTCTAACTATTTTTATAATAATCCTACACAGAAGCTAAATTCTGTTATTAAGTAAATAAAAATAATTATTCTCTTCCAAAAATACCGCTTAATAAAAATAAATTTAAAAGAACTACTCATTTGCATTTTATGCAAATGATATCTCGGAAATGAGTTTAGTTGAGTTGTTCAGTCGCACTAAACCTCAAGAGGCTAATAATAAATAATCATGAATAATTATGCACAAGAGAATCAAAGGGTTAATTATGTATGAAAAAAAATATCATAATAATTTTATTCTTTTTTCCTTATTTTATCCAAACAATTCTTTATTTAATTTTTTGTGGTTTTTAATGGCTTTTCTTTTATTTAAGGCAAAGAATTTGAATAAATAAACAGTTTATAGCAGTCTGGCAATGAAAACAGTGTCTTAGTATTTAAAATTAATAATTCTATAATATTTTTAGAAATTTAACTGTAACTTTACTATACTCATGCATTTTTAAAATATTTGTATGCATTTCGTGTTCTTAATTGTATTTAAACATTTATTGCTAGTTTTTTTCACTTATATCTTTACATAAATATTAAATACAAAAATTTAATATTTTTTTGATTATGATAAAACAACACTTTAATTGTATTTCGCTATATCTATTATTTAAGTATTTTGTGGATGATTAATATAATGAAATAACTTTAAAATCAAACGAGATAATTATTATTATTGTTACTGTTTATGTTTAAATCAGTAAACAAACCTTTAAATAGCTCTTACAGAAAAATAAAAATTTATCACATTCAAAATTAATGTAGTAATAATATTCATAAGAACATTTAAAAAATAAAACATTTTTAGAAAAACCAAAGAGTTTAATGATATGTTTAATCTTTTTTCGCTAATTTGAATAATTGTCAACATAATTCAAAATAATAAAAAATTAATCAAGATTCAATGAAAAATTTAAAAATTGCAAATTGTTACATTAACAAAAAAAAAAAAAAAAAAACTGACTCGGATAAAAAAAAAAATGCAAAAATTTTTTCGAAAATATTCCATAAATGTATTAAAAAACGTTTTTCTAATAAAATAGGCCAACAAAAATAATTTTCATATAAATGAATTAATAAAATGGATAACTGATGAAAAAATAATTTAAATAATGGAAGTTTGCTATAATAAAATACTAATCAATTATGGAAAATTTATTAAAGAATCAAGAATTTAAATTAATGAAATTTATAGGACAAAAAATTATTTATAAAGTTTCTAAGAAGACTTCTTAAATAAATATAAATAATTATTATGGAAAAAAACAGATTAAAATTTTTTATTTAATTCAATTAACTTTCTTATAACGAAGTAATTATTTTAAATTGAATCATTAATAGGATATTGGTAAAAACTTTGCAGTAATTTTTTAATTATGTTAATTTTAATATATATGTTAATTTTTACAAAAAAAAAAATTTATTTTTTATTTTTGGAATACTTGCAACATTTTTCAATTAATTATTTTTATTTTTAATTACTGAAATATTTTTATTTTTCTTTATTTATTAAAAATATCCGATCTTTCATTTTGTTTTTTTAAGGTACTTGATTTTAAATTAAATATTTTTATTTTAAAACGTGAAAAAAATTGCTTGATAAAAATCTTATATCGATACGAAATAAATATTAATTTCAGGAGAATCTATACCTGTTCAACGCTATCCAACGCGTTACAAAGAAAAGCCACCAAAATTTAATCAATCGAAGTTGGAAAAGCCAAACAGAGATTGTGGTAAAAAGGAATTTTGGTGGAGAAGATAACGCAAAGGAATGGACTGACACTGATGGAGTATCCACAAGTAATTGAGATGGCAATCAAAAGTTGTGAAGAAATAGGAATGTCCTTATTCAAACCGAAAGATTGGAATGAAGTGAGAGAATTTCAAGAGAGAATCGAGTTCATTTGGGAATTACGTAGTTGGATGTTCGTAGTGTATAAAATAATTTACTGTAACTACATCTATAATATTTATCATCTATTGTATTGTATCATCTATTATATTGTACATCTGTAATATTTTTATTTCTATACTTTTTTTTTTAACTCATTATTAAAGGTATTAATTCCTTAGATGTCTTATAATTCACGACGATTTGCAAAAAATCAAATCTACTACTGTGCCCAAAAGTAAGACCAATTATTTTTTTCCAAAAAAAATTCAGCAATCTTTTCCAATTTTTCCAATCTTCAATGCATGCTAAAAAGTCATCGGCAGGGGATGGCCTTCAAAAGCACGACGATTCACTTTGAATCGCTTCAATCGACTCAAAATGGTGTCCCCGGAGTAGTCTTTTGAGTTTAGGGAATAATCAGAAGTCGCTCGGTGTGAATACGATTGTTGTGGAACGATATGGGTTTCATTTTTGGCATGAAAAGTAACGAAGAATCAATGCAGTGTGAGCTGGCCCATTCAGTGTCTTCGGTACCAACCGAGATTTGACGTGTTTGAGACCCAAAGTGGAATTAACCGATCCTTTTGAAATTCCAACATCAGCAGTAAGGTCTGTAATTGTAAATTGATGGTTTGCAAGCACCAAATCTTTAATTTTTGGGCGTGAGCTTCGTCGGTTGAGGATGATGGTTGACCAGAGGGTTCTTCCTCTCAACGCGTTCTCTGCCTTCTTTGAGCTGTTTATACGAGTACCACTTTTAAACATTGCTTTCCGATATTGGAATGTTCACCGAATGCCTTCTGCAACATTCTATACGTTTCCACAAACAAAATTGAATGCAAGTTCTTTGCTCAGTGAATTCAGACATTTCAAAAATCGCCGGAATCATTTTTAGCGCCTCACAAAGCCAAGCTTAACTCAAGCACTACTGAATATTTTTGACATGAAATTTCACACAGATGTCAAGGACAGTGCTAGCAACTTAAAAAAAAAAGAAAAAAAATTGAAATTCCATAAGCTCCGGAATTTAAATTGAAAATTGGTTTTACTTTTGGACACAGTAATATATGTCTATCTATGTATATCTGTCTATCTTATATATATATATATATATATATATTTCAGATTGTATGGAAATGATCGAAGTCTGGTCAGATATCAAACTTATCAAGGGTTCATCAAGCTTCAATAAATGGGTAAATTCAAGACCCCTTTCCTAATTGGTTTCCAGATTTTTACAATTTTCCGGTTATTTAATATTTAAATTTAGTGCAGATTCCAAGGTACAGACAAGAATGACCATTATACCAGAAAATGGCCGTACTTCTGTGAAAATACAACTTGGAATACTAATTACGAAAACCTCACAAGCGGGTAAGACTTTTTCATTATCAGTTCATTTCAAATGAAGAATATTATTTAATATTTAAGGTTGTAATATTGCCAGTTGGGCCTGAATGGCCGAGTGGCTACCGCTCTGGCACTCGGTACCACATGGTTCGAGTTCCGGCGGGGCCATGGATGTTTGTAGTGGTTCGGAATCCACTTTAAACCGTAGGTCCCGGTCTAATAAGATCGTAGAGCGTTGCGGAGGCATTGTTACTCCGCGTTCCGTGGTTGATCTTCAAGTTATACGTGCCCCTTGGGTAATGGAAAGTGAGTAACGTCTGTGCAGAGCTTGCCTTAAGGCATCCCAGACCAAGCTGTCTCAGTGCCAGACCAGCTGCATTATAAAAGAAAAAAAAAAACATCATGAATAAATTTTTATCAATTTGAGTACGAAAAATTAATTGCTGTGAATTATATTTGAACATACGTTTGTTTACTTTTAAAAGTAATGAAGCTTTCCTTGTTTGAATTTCTTCTTATTTAAAAAAAATTTATATTTAATAATTAAAAACAAAAATTCAATGTTATTATAAGAAAATAACATATTTTACATTTATTTGAATACGAATGTGGTATTGATATGTTGAATATGGTATTACTTGTTGTAATGCAATAGTGTATATAACAGTACATCAAGCGATGTACTGGTATATACACTATTGTATTAAAAGCGATATATGGTTAAGCACTTTTGCTACTAGTTGATAATGTTTTTTGCCTTAAATTAGGTATACACAAAAAAATCCTCACTCATTCACATTACTTAACCTCGAACCTTGCAAAATATTTTCTATTTAATTTATATTTTTTTAAATTGCATTATTATGCATAAATAAATCTCTATTAAATTTATTATAATATATAAAGAAAAGAGAAATAATGTAATTTAACAGAAATTAAAAAAGAATTTAATTAATAAGTGTTGTAACCAGAATGGAACTGGGTAGTTGGGTTGACATACAAGTCAGAGAACCTTCAGCTTTATTCACAAATGCACAAACACCACATACATACAAGTATAGACATACACTATTTAATACATTTAAAGACAAATAATTATATATTGACGGAAGGACTCCACTACTAAGAAAACCCTGATACTGAAATAAACTTCCTCTCAAGTGAGAGTCTGCAGACCAACTAATACGCAGAGTTGATCTAAATATATTTCTTCTCGGGGTGAGAGACTGTGAACTAAATGTTTCTCAACAAAGTGCGTGGTTGCTCTGTACTTCCTCTCGGGTAAGAGTCTCTCAATCCTACTGACTATTTCTCTCGCCAATGTACGAGGAAGCGGTTACAGTGTCTTAATATTTATTTCAGCTTTCATAATCCATCAGCACATAACGTTGATCCAAGAGCCTGGCACATTTTTCAATTCCTTCTATTAGCTCAAACTCTCCCTATATATATATTTTTGTTCCAATGCAGCTGACAAACACTTAGACAGCTTGGTCTTGGATGCCTTAAGGCAAGTGCTGCATAGACGTTACTCACTTTTGCATTACCCAGGGGCGAGTGTGACTTGAAGATACGCCACGGCCGGGAGTAACAATGCCCCCGCAACGCTCGACGATCCTATTAGACCGGGACCTACGGCAAAGTGGATTCCGGAACCACTACAAACATCCATAGTACCACCGGGACTCGAACACGAAACCTGTGGTACCGAGTCAGCCACTCGGCCATTCAGGCCCCTCTCTATATATCTTGTTCAAATTTCCAATCGTTCATAAAACACTTCTTATTCTTCCACCAAGTTCAAATACATTTTTTTTAACTTGTAGTGGATGACACTCGATTTTAATACAGTTTTCAAATATTAATTCAGTAATAATATTTATTTAATTAATTTTAGCTTTTTTAGATAGATAAACTTACAAAAATGAATGAAAATTATTTATAAAGGGCTTTCTGCAGAAAAAATTAGTGGAAACTTTAAAATTTTTTTTTTTTTAAACTATGTTACTTGTTTTGTATTGTTTCATCAACCTTTCAAAATTACCTTGTTGAAAGTAATTGTGAAAGGAATAAGTTTTGGCATTAAAAAGAAATAGAAATAGTGCTAGAAAATGAAAAAAATTAAAAATTGTGCAGAAATAAAAGGAAATTGTGCATTCTTGTATTTAATCCATCATATTATTAACACTGTCCACCATCCCAGCACCTGAATAAATTAATAAACATTTTTCTTTCCAATGCAGCTGGCAAACACTTTGACAGCTTTTGGTCTTGGATGCCTTAAGGCAAGCGCTGCACAGACTTTTTACTCACTTTGCGTTACCCAGGGGGCGTGTAACGAAGATCAGCCACGGACGCGGAGTAACAATGCCCCCGCAAAACTCTACGATCCTATTAGACCGGGACCTACGGTTTAAAAGTGGATTCCGAACCACTACAAACATCCATGGCACCACTGGGACTTGAACCCGAAATCTGTGGCAACGCCAGACACTCGGCCATTCAGGCCCTATCATTCACATTTGTTCTGTTGCAATACACAAAAAATCTGTTATATTATTATAATACTTACCCCACACCATCACTGTAGAGCTGAGTTGTGTTCTATACGGTTTGGGAATGATGTGGGTGAGAAGTCTGATTGCTACTCTCTAATCTGTCCTATTAGACCGGGACCTACTCTTAAATGGCTACTACCACTACCACCATGGCACACTGGACTTGAGCTGAGTTGACACTCGGCCATTCAGGCCCTATCATTCACATTTGTTTGGGAAGGATGTGGGTGAGAAGTCTTGGGAATGATGTGGGTGAGAAGTCTTTCATTGGGCTCCTTGACTCTCTACGGTCCTATTAGACCGGGACCTACGGTTTAAAGTGGATTTCGAACCACTACAAACATCCATGGCCCGGGACTCGAACTCGAAACCTGTGGTACCGAGCTCCAGAGCGCGAGCCACTCGGCCATTGAGGCCCAAATTAGTAAACATTAAATGAACTATTTTTCTAATATTCAAAATGCTTATTTTTTTTATTAAATTAAAGGCGGTCCATGTTTCGTATTGTAATCTTTTATCAAACTTCAAAAACTTGTAAAAAAAAATCAAAACTTCTAAAAATTTCAAAACCAAATGTCAATTACTGTATATTATATTTGACAATTGACATTATGAAGGGCAACGGGCGTACCAGTTATGGAGTTCCTAGGTGGTTTTAAGAACCACATCTTAAATTAGTGAAAATATTTGCATAGCATGTATTTGCTCAAATTATAGAATATTAATAAATAAAAAATAGAAAAATTTAAAATTTAGGAAAAAACATCTCGTGCTTGAGAACAATTAAAGCAAGAGATCGAAAAGGCTAAAGCTGTAGGTACATTTAGGAGTCCGTTGACGATGCCCCCCAAAAAAGATAAAAAAAGATACAAGATTAAAATTAAAAATTTAAGGCTAAGAATAAAATAATATGGTACTTACGTATTAACGCTACCTTGGCTACAGTTGTGCCAATAAAGAGCGCACGCAGTTATCTTT